>MBAC02000935.1:0-24674 GCA_001712635.2 Nothophytophthora sp. Chile5
CGCACACCAAGTCGTCGTACGAGGCGCCTCACGAGCCCCGCCTGTTCCAGTGCTCCAACGCGTACGGATACTTTGACGCCCACGAGATCGTCAACTTTGCCCAGGACGACCTCAACACGGACGACGTCTTCCTGCTGGACACGTACACGACGCTGTATGTGTGGATTGGCTGCGGCGCCAACGAATTGGAACGGCGCGAATCTATGGCGCTTGCCGACAAGTACCTGGCGGTCGCCAAGAGCGACGGCCGCGAGGACGGGACCCCCGTTGTCACGGTGCACTGCGGCCACGAGCCGCCCATGTTCACGGGCAACTTCTTGGCGTGGGACAGTGCTCTGTTCTCGCAGAACGAGTTCTTGGACCCGTACGAGGCCCGCCTGAAGAAGCTGAAGGAGGAGAAGGCGAAGAACGCCCCCAAGGACCTCCCGGGGACGATCACCAATGAGCAGTTCCGCGAGAAGGAGACTCCTCTTCCTGCTTCCGTGGCGGTGAATGCTGTTCCTGTTCTGCCGACGGCTGCTCCCATCCCGGCGAAGGCTGCGCCTATTCCTGCAAAGGCCGCTCCCAGTCCGGCGAAGGCTGCTCCAATCTTGGCGAAGGCTGCTGCTCCCGCCGCAAAGGCGACCGGCGCCTCGGGCGAGACGTTCACGTATGAAGAGCTCAAGGCCGAAGTCGAGGGCATCGACATTACGGCCAAGGAGGTAAGCGTGGGTCGCTCTTGCTGCACTCTTTCGTGATGCAGGGACTCACTCTCACTCCCGCTTTTGACGGCAGACGTACCTCTCGGACGCCGAGTTCTTGACGGTCATGGGGCACAGCAGGGCGGATTTCGCCAACCTACCCAAGTGGAAGCAGCAGGCCAAGAAGAAGGAGGTGGGGCTCTTCTAAGCGCACCAGCAACGGATCCACCCGGGGGAACGACGCAGCAGTCGAGGGGCTTCGAATCATCCTCGGCTCTGCCTGCATGCGATTGGTGTGATACTTCTTTTCATACGCAGCAAAACATACATGAAGCGTGGCCTGTCGGCCATGGGGAGACGAGCATCGGAATCACGAGCAACGCTACCCATCGACAGCTACTCGACAACTACTCGGAACGAATTCACGAGGTTTTCCATTTTGCTCTGTGTGGATTGACGGTGGTCGTACCGGTATTGATAGTTCCAGCACCGGTATGCGTACTTATTGGAATTGTGCCCCCTCGTCAGAGGGTAACCTGTCGGGTTACGCACGTATTGCAAAGCGATGGCATCGATGACGCAGCGGGATGCGGTTGCCCCGCTCGGACCCAAGCTCGCGCCGTTCACGCCGAGCGGAGAGGGCGTGTTGCAGCATGCGATCGAGCTATTGAGCCTCACAAGCGAGGACGTGCTGTTTGATCTCGGCTGCGGTGACGCGCGCATCCTCGTGCATGCCGCCAAGGAGACCGGAGCTCGGTGCGCCGCGTGCATGACTCACTCTGGTTTCCAGTTGCTCCCTGCTTTCCTATTGACCTGACTGTCTGTCGTGGATTATGCAGATGCGTTGGCGTGGAATACAATGAGGAATTGGTGAAGCGGGCTCAGGCGCGCGTCGAGGTATGTTTGGCTAGTCAAGCCTCGATTCAACAATATCTTGATGGGATGTTGTTGAGGCTTCTTTCTTTGTGTAAATACAGGAGAACGGCGTGCAAGAACTCGTGGAGATTCGACACGGCGATGCACTGGCGGTGGATCTGGCGCCTGCCACCGCCTTGTTTCTTTACCTCGTCCCTCAGGTGTGTTGAGCTCTCCATCGATGTTGATACGACCGAGGTTGAAGTCCACCCTCCCACCGGTTGAATACTTATCCATGCGGTCTCCTTTACTCTTTTTCAGGGGATCAAGATGCTGCTGCCAAAGTACGTGTCCGTCGAGTATTATCCACATTATGGGTGCTTGTGTGCGCAAGAGCTCAGTCGAACGTGCATGCTCTGTGTGCCGATAGGCTGGAAGAAGCGCGCCGACTTCATGTTCGCATCGTGACGTACGTGTTCTCGGTTCCAGGCTGGACATTTGACGATCAGCGTGACTATAAAGGCACCAAGGTAGAACTTGGCCTCCTGCAGAGATATGGTCCGCGTTGCCGCGGACGACATTTGCTTGATGGTCGATGGCTAACCAGGCATCCCTTTGCGCCATTGCTTCCAGGTCTACCTGTACAATCCCTCTCCGGCATCTCCTCAACGTTAAACCACCTGCGACGCGTCTCCTTCATCTGAATAGTGCCATTCATACCAGTATAAACAAGGGAGCACACCCTTCATTCCCCCCAACAACGGACAACAAACATGGGCATTCTGTCATCTGCGATTCCTTAGCTGTTTCTGTTGATTTCCCTTGCTTTTCGCCCCTTGCTTCGATACAGGCGCCGCCTTAACCCCCTTCAAGACAGGTGGACAGCATAACCGCCTTAAAACCCGCGCTTCTTCATCAGCTCCTGGACAGCGATGGCCGACGAGTACGAGTTGGCGGCGTACGTGGCGTAGTCCCGATCCTCGGAGTGCGAGGTCACGAGGAACTGGCGCGGCACCTCCGGGAATCCCTCCGGACTCGTGTACTGGTGGTGGCGGTGGAATCCCTTGCGTTTGTGCGCAGGCAGATCGTCCGTGAGCCGCCACTTGGCGCCGTCGGCCGCGCTGGTGATGTGGTTCTACGCAAGAAAAACACACGCTTTATTAGCCCCCGATGGACACGCACGAGCACGCCAGATAGGCGTTCATATGCGGGACACACGGACGCACCAGCGCCTCCTCCTCGCCCTTGCTCTTGGACGCCATGAGCGAGTTGATGAACTCGCCGACCGGGTTGCTCGCCATCTTGACCTGTTCACTGCTGACCTTCGGGTGTGTGGGTGCCGCTCGGTCACCGCTCGATTTCGGATGGGACCTTTCAAAACGAATCGGATGTGGTGGTGAAAATATTAGATGTCAAGGTATTGTTCACCCCAATTGTGCAACTTTTGTTGAAGCAGCATGCGTGGGGGATTCGCGTTTCAGGTTGCTGGATTAGGTGGAAGAGGTGAACCCAAAGAAAAGCGCTTTCTTCCCGACGGAAAAAGCCAAAAATGATGTTGTCTTCATGTTGTCCGAGTTTAATAGACCCATACTGATACGCGCTTCTACGGATCCCTCTCTAAAGTGACAATCTGCTATGGACAGCGAAAGGGTGCGAATGATCAAAGCCCTCAATCCCACGCTGACGAGCCGCCCAAGCCGACGTTGGGCGTGAAGTCGAACTTCGTGAGGTCCACGGGCTTCGTCTGCGCGTCCTTGGCCTTCTTGGCCTTCTTGAACTGCTTCACGGCCACCACGCCGCTCGCGATCTCCTTGGGCTGTCGGCGCTCCTTCTTCTTCTCCTTGATCTTGTCCTTCTGCTTCTCCTGCTTTTGTTTCTCCTTGCGCTTCTTCTCTTTGGAGCTCTTCGTATCTTGCGGCAGCTCGGCTGGCTCCTCCAGCTTTGGCGTAGACTCCGATGCCACAGTCTCACTGGTATCAGCTTCAGCCGGGTGTCCACGCTTCTTGTGATGCTTCTCCTTCTTCTCAGACGCCTCGTGCTTCTCAGAAGCAGCAGTCGTATCCTTGGTATCCGCTTCAACTGGGTGCGCACGCTTCTTGTGGTGCTTCTCCTTCTCCGCCTTTGCAGGAGCCGCCACTTCCTCGATGGGTTCCTCGACCGCGTGCTTCTCGCTCTTGTGCTTCTTTTTGGCCTTCTTCGCCTTCTTCGTTGGCTCTTCCGTGTCGTCGCCAGCTTCCTCACTTACCTCATGACCGGCTTCTTTCTCAGCTTCGTCGCCCTTGGGGTCCTCGCTGCGCTTCCTCTTGCTGGATGCATCAGATTTGCTCTTCTTCGTCTTCTTGGCAGCAGCTTCCGGCTTCTTCTGCTTCTTCTTCTTGTCTTCTTTTGGCGGCGCTACGTATCCGTGGACACGCTTGTCCAGCACTCGCTGCGCGTCACGCACCACCAGGTTCGGGAACAGCCGCTTCATCTTGAAGTTGTACTGCTTGTGCTTCGCATCCAGCCGCTTCGCCTCCTTCCGCTTCTGTTTCTCCTCGGCCGAGAGCTCAGTCTTGGCCGATTCCTCGTCGGCATCGTCACTATCGCTGCCATCGTCGCTATCGTCATCATCACCAGACTTCTTGACGACCTCCAGCTTCTGGCCAACGAGCGGGTTGCCTGTCATGTTCAGCTGCCGCAGGTTCTCCAGCGAGCTCAGCGCCTCCAGCCCCGCCCAGTCATCGATCTGATTGTGGCTCAGTTCCAGCACCTTCAGGTTCTCTACAGTCACAAGCGACAAAAGTACACACAAATCAGCACTCCGACCATTCCGATATCCCTCGCCGTCACGAGTCTCAATGCTTACTGAGCTGTGCGAGGTGCGTCGGCACCGTCTTGATGCGATTGTGCGACAGCCGAAGCTCCGTGATCTCCGTTAGTTGACTCAAGTTCGGGATTTCCTCGAGCAGGTTGTGCGAGCTAAGCAGATAAACACCAACATGTGAGCAAACGTTAGAAGCTGCAACAGAGCACGCATCGGCAGTCAATAGACAAGCCGCGCAATTTGTGGCGTCCGCCCTTACATGGAGATCTTGGTGAGGTTCGGCAGCCAGTCCAGAATGCGCTGCGGGATCTGCGCAATGCGATTGTGGCTCACAATGAGCGAGTTCAGCTCCTGGACATTGCAAGGCACACACGCGAATGAGTCAACCGCGCATTTTGACCTACAGCTCAGCGAACAGGATCCATTCCTAGCATTTTCGAGCCACGACGAACATACCGGAAGCTTGGGCATCCAGTCGAGTGTGGTGATCGAGTTGTTGTTGAGCACCAGCGCCTTGAGTGACCGCATGTTGCGCATGACCTCGTACGGGATGCGGGTCACTTGGTTCTCGGCCGCATTCAGGATCACCAGCTTCTTCAGGTGCTGGATCTCCGCCAGCCCTTCGCCATTCAGCTTGTTGTCTGTGAGCTTGAGCATCGTGACTCGAGGCACCGCCTTGAGGAAGCTGAGCTTCGTGAGCTTGTTGTGGCTCAGGTCCAGCTTGGTGGCCTGCTGCAGCCCCTCGAGGCTCACGATGGTCTCGATGCCGCGAGACGTGAGGTCGATCTGCTGCCCATCGCGCTTGGCAATCTCGTTGTAGAACTGCGCCAGCTTCTCGGCCGTCAGCTTCTTGATCTTGCGCTTGTCGGCGGCGGAGGCCTTGGCGTGGTCATGCGCTGGTGCCATGCTGCTGCTTGCTGCTGCTTGCTGCCTGTCGAGTGGTGGCGCTGAGCTGAAGCCACTCCCAGTCGTTTGATTCCCTCGGCAGAGTGACTACCGGTTGGTTGACGCCCCTTCAGTGCCACCATCGTCCAATCAAGGTCGAAAACGCAAGCGTGTACTAGTATACACGTCGCGCGTTATTTTCGGATCATGGAAGGGACATGTATACAGGCAGTGTGTAGTCGTGGTGTGGCATCCCACTGCCATCGGTGATTGCGACCATGCCAAAATGCCGGCGGCGTGAGGCTTGGCGGCATGCAGCCACGCCCACAGTACGTATTGCTGCAAGCATGGTTACCAACGGCGTTACACGTCGTGCTTGTTGCCACGATGCGCCCTCGCTGCTCAGGCAAAGCTGTAGCAACTTTCCTTTGGCGCACTATCTCCGACTACCGGTATCCATTCCACCTGAAATGCCCGTCTCTCGCGTGGCAACATCCAACGCTATGCTGCCGGCATAGAGAAGAGTGCGGAGACCATTGCACTGGACTTCCTCGCCTCGTCGCGAAGCGCCAGTCTCGCACAGAAGCAAACAGAGGCTGGACGAACCGTGCCATCCATCGCAATCGCCAAGCGTTTCGTGTGCTACAGCGGTATGCTCGTTGACGGTTTCGGCTCCACCTTTTATGTCGGCCAATTTTCGGTCTCGACACCGCCCTGTTCTCGTCCCCATCAAATCGGCACAGAGCGCAGGTGCGCTTCGTTTCGACACTCTGCTTATCCGGATAGACCCACCGCTGAAATGGTCTGAAATCCGGATAGGCCAACTGCGGAGAGGAGCGAGGGAACGAAGTGGAGACAGAGACAGGGAGTAGCCGGACAAAGCCAGGCCCGTCCTCAGTTATTCCCGCCAAGTCACAAAGCGACAAGCAGAAAGCGCCAGCGCTTCCTGCTCTTCCGCCCCCGTGCGGCTCATTCACCGATCCGGTCCCTTCCCGCACGCGCGTTCGCCGCGTACCCACCCACCGCACCCCAGCAAGCGCCAGCCGCGCCTCGACCTCATGATGGAGCCGCGCTACACGTCCGTCATGCGCAGCACGCGCAGCGGCAACTACTACAATGTCCCCATCTCCCCGGAGGTGTTGGCGCAGAGCGAGCTGGGCCCGGAGCTGGCCACGTTCGCCAACTACGACGGCGCGCAGCACGAGGCCGTGGCGGCGGCTTGGGGCTCCGCCACTATGCGGCGACTGCCCGCGATGGGGCAGAAGCGCGACCTGAACGCAGGGCTGGGCAGCACCAGCGGCTCCAAGGACCCGCAGGCCCTGCAGCCAGCGTTCGCCTTCGACCTCAACAAGCTGGTGGCGTCGCTGACCAAGAGCTCGTCCAGTTCTTCTCTGGGCTCGTCGTTCGCGTCTTCTCGAGGGGCTGGAGCAAGTGGCGAACCCCAGCCAGAGCCGATGCCGGAAGCGCGGATACACGTGTTGCCCGTGGAGCCTGTGATGACGCCGCAAAGGCAGCGAGGACGGCGGGACGCGCTGTCTGGCGAGGAGTTGTCGCGGTCCTATGGACCCCCCGCGGGCCCGGAGAACAGCATCATCACGTACAGCCTCAACAAGCGCAAGCAGAAGCGGCTGGCGGCCAAGGCGCTGGCCGCTGCTTCAGTCAACGGCCCGAACTTTGAGTACGTGGTCGCCGACGCCGGCAACGAGTACCAGCCGCAGTATGTGCCGCGCTACGTCCCGCAGTACCAGGCAGACACGACGGCCACGCCGTCCGTGGCCGGCAGCAGCAACGCGGGATCTCCGCCTTCCCGGCGCCGAGAGCCGTCCGTGGACCAGGAGAGCTATGCGTTTTAACCAGCCGACGGCGAGGCGACAGAAGATGAGAGCAAGCTCGTGGAGTGCGTAGCTCGAGTATTATTAGAAGGCGAGTGTATGTAAGTGAGGTGATCAGTAGTGAGTGAGTGTGTGCGACGCGAGAAGAGCGAGCGCGCTTGTATCGAATGGATTCACCGCAGCCAGCGGCAGCTGCGGTACGCAACGTCCAGGTCTCTTGCTTCTCCAACGTTGTCGCTCAGCAACCAGTGTGTGCCAGCTCGGAGCTTCCGAGATGGAGGGCGTGATAAACCGAGTCAGAAGGCAGCATAACCGCCCGACCAGATGGCGCGCAGTCAGCAAGTGTGAGGCGGGCCAGGCCGACGCCTGCTGGAGTTTGACGAACGCTTTCGACCATTGAAGAAGGTCTGCTCTGCTCCTCCCGCTTTCTGGTCTGCTGCGTCTGCTCCGGTGTTGCTTCTTCCGCCCTTCATCCATTCTCGCACCAGCCAGCCAGCCAGTCAGTCCTCGAAGTGTTCTCTCCACTTTACCGGTACCCCCGCGTCCTCAACCTGCGTTCGTGACGCATCTCCAGCCAAACCCAGTGAACCCCTCGCATCCAGCGAGAGCTGCATCTGAACCTCTCGGACGGACGCTAACAACGGTCCTCGTCCGCTGGGGGTTTCTATAGAAAGCTCCTCGACGAAAAGAAACGTCCCGTCCACGGGAGGCAGCGAGAGAGCGCTAACGTTAGCTCACCCACACGCCAGCATCGCCACCCGCCGCCACAACCAAAGTCGCAGACCAAGGCGAAGCCAGGAAGGGGCAGTCGCGGCAGAGACGACCAGGCACACGTGGAAACAGGAGCGCGACAGGCAGCAGCAGACCATCCTCCAGATCTGAAACAAGACAGAATGGGGCAAGGCCAGAGTTCCATCCCGGCCACGGAAGTGGCGGCGCTCGTGGAGCTGTTCGACGCGCTGGGCGGCGACAAGTGGCGCCGCCGCGACGGCTGGAAGCAGCCCACGCGCGACCCGGAGCAGTGGTTCGGGGTGGAGGTGGTGCTGGGCCACGTGGTGGCCATCGAGCTGCCGGCCAACGAGCTCTGCGGCTGCATCCCGGACGCCATCGAGCAGCTCCCGCAGCTGCGCGTGCTGGATCTGGCCAAGAACAAGCTGCGCGGCGAGCTACCTGCCGGTCTGGGCAAGCTCGCGAGTCTGCGGCGCCTGGATGTGAGCTGCAACGACCTCACGGGCGCCATCCCGCGCCCGATCTGCGACTGCGAGCAGCTCCAGGAGCTCCATTTGTACCAGAACTCGCTATCTGGGCCCGTTCCGCGCGAGCTGGGGAAGCTCCAGGCACTGCGGACGCTGCAGTTGCAGCACAACAACCTGAGCGGAGGCATCCCCGACTCGCTGTGCTCTCTGACGCAGCTCAGCAAGCTCAGTCTGCGAGGGAACTGCATGATCGGGCGGATCCCGACAGAGATCGGGCGCATGCAGGCGCTCGTGTTCCTCTCACTGCGCAACAACGAATTCTCCGGGGCCATCCCGCCGTCGCTCGGCAGTTGCAAGGCGCTCGAGTTCCTCAACCTCTCCAGCAACCAGCTCAGTGGGTCCATCCCCGAGTCGCTCGGCGAGCTGGAGGACCTCGAGTACCTCTATCTCTTCGACAATGTGCTCGAAGGCCGCGTCCCAGGCAGCATTTCACGCCTCAAGTTCCTTAAGGAGTCCGACTTCCGCGACAACCGACTGCGCGGCGAGCTCCCCAACTTCCTGGACGGCTGCTCAAGCCTGGAGGCCGTCATGACCAAGTGGAAGAACCGCAAGGCCAGCTACAGACACGCGATCCTCGGGGATCCCATGCCCAGCTCAGGCATTGACACGCCGCCCACGTCGTCGCATGTTTTCCTCCAGACGCTTGAGGATCCGCCGGCCAACTCATCGGCGGCGTTCCTACATCCGAGTTTCGACCATAAAGGCAGCAGCGACGACGGTCTGGGGCTCGCACTGGGGGACAGCGCGCCCGAAGACGATCTCGCGAGCGCGTCCCACCTGGTCGCCGAGTTCTCTCGCCAACTGCCGCGCGACAAGCGTATCTACCA
The DNA here is from genome assembly GCA_001712635.2 of Nothophytophthora sp. Chile5. NCBI lineage: Eukaryota > Oomycota > Peronosporomycetes > Peronosporales > Peronosporaceae > Nothophytophthora > Nothophytophthora sp. Chile5. The sequence continues at coordinate 9,139 of MBAC02000935.1, forward strand.
GCTCCCCGACGTCACTGCCGCGACGGCCAGGCCCGCCGCCGTCCAAGTGTAATAAGCGGGACCTCAAGTTTACTTCTCTTATAAGGGCGGCGAAGGAGCCGCCTTAACGCTCTTGCTATAAAATCACGTGTGGGTTGCTGCGTCTTGCTGGCGAGTTCTTAAGAGCGATGGACTGCGACGTGGCTCAGCTTGGCTGCATGCGCCTGGAAGTAGCTCAAATCCAGGGTGGCGGCATCTTTCAAGGGGCCGTGGAAGGTGCCGCCGCCCAGAACAAAGAGCTTGCCAGCGCTGGTGAGAACGCTCGAGTGCCACGCGCGAGCCGTCAGCGCACGGTCGCGTGGGATCGGCACCCTGAACCACTCGCACGTGTTGGTGTCCAGGATGAAGACGCTTCCGTCCTCGGAATCGGCCGTCCGTCCGCCAACGACAAACATGAAGTCCTCGACCATGTGCGCCGTGTGATAAGATCGCGGCGCTGGGACGTCCCCCATGCACTGCAGCAAAGTCCAGCGCTGTTCTACCAGGTCGAACAGCCACACGTCGTTCATCTTGTCGTCGTTTCGCTGACCATTCCCACCGAAGACGACGAGGCGACAAGCTCGCGTCTCAGAGCCAGGTAGTAGGCACATGGAGTGGCCGTCCCGCGCAGAAGGCCAGTCGGATCGGGCCGCCACGCTGTCATCTTGGCCGCGAGGTTCTATTTCTTCCCACGAGCATGTCACGGAGCTTCCGTCCTGCAGAGCGCTCACGTTGCTGAAAGCACCACTATCGGACTTTGAGGAGCAGCGCAGCACCAGCAATTGATCGCTCACTCCTCGTTTCGTGCGGCCTCCGAAGATGTAAACCGCTCGATCTCCCATGTCGTCCACGAAGGAGACTGCTGTGTGCCCTGACCGAGCCGCAGGCATCTGACTCTTGTCTTGTATACAGCGCGGTTGCAGCCATTGGAAGCCTCGAGGCGCTGCCGGCATGAGAAGATGCACCTGTGGATCCTCCCCACGTGACGACACGCCGCCATATACGCAGAATAGCGCCTTGTCCGCACTTCCGATGGCTGACGTTGAGTGCCAGGCCCGAGAGGACGGCGTCTCCGTTCCATGTGTGGGCACCACATCCCAGCTCGAGTCATCGTGATCGTCTAGCACGAAGACCTTCGGTTTCTGCTCGCGCACAGCACGCCCGCCAAATAAATACACTCGGTCATCGCCTCCTAGGAACAGCGTGTGTCCGTTGACAGCGGCTGGACCTGGATTGCCTCGAACAGCACTTGGTGACCACCCTGCACGAGTGGAAAGCACCACCGCGGCACGGACCGCTGCTCTCCTCCAGGACGTGGACGCAGCCGCATCTACAGTCTGCTGGACGTCCAGCACGTTGTCGATGATGGCTTGAAGCTTGACGCCGCACTCCTTGTTGCGCGGCTCGAACTCCAACGCCGCGATGAGGTCATCCACGGCGCGTTCCAACTGCTTCAAGGCAACGTACGCCGTTGCTCTGCGCATGAACGGCTTCGGATACAGCAAAGCAAGCCAAGTGTCAACGGTGGAGCTGGCACAGTGAACTGGAGGCATGATGGATAAATGGACGCAGCACCTTGATGGACGGCGTCACTTCGATAGCTCTCGTGCAGTCCGTGACCGCCTGGTCAAATCGCTTCAGCTGGAAACCGCGTCACAACGAGGAGCATCGGGATATGGCAATAGGATCGAGTAAGCCGTCATTGAGCGTCCTCCTTCTTCATTCGGCGTGGGAGGCGCTGTCCCGTACCTTCAAATAGGCCGCGGCGCGGTTCGAGAGGCACACGGCGTTGCTCGCGTCCATTTCAATGCATCTATGCAAGGAAAGACGGACGGCTTGTTCAGTACAAGAAACGCAAGGAGGCGATAAGGAGTTGCTGTGCTTGACCTTGAGTACGCAGTGACGGCGTCGTGCAGCTGGCCCCGGCGAAAAAACGCGTTGCCCTCGACCTTTGCGGCCTCCACAAGCTGCGGGTCCACAGGCGCGCCATCCCGAAGCAGATCGCCGTGGCCACTAGCGCCTAGCAACTGCCGGAGCTGCGCGGGCGAGAGCTGCTGCAGCTCCTGGCGCAGCGCCGAGGTGTCCTGGGTCTTGTCCATCAGAGCGATTGCCAACCTCTCCAGTCGCATCGTGATTTTGGATGCATCAGATTCTCCGGTCTTGAATATGTTTAGATGATCAGCGCACTTCTATATACTGATACGATTTGTATGCTGCCTTAAAGTCGTGTTTATGCTTTCGTCCGCGTTTCCTCATTCAATTTACTTCCACATCCTGATACCCTTACTTTACAATGATAGAACGTCCAATGTGAATATGCCAACCCAGAGGGAATGATTACGAAGTTTTCGAGAAATATCTCACCCCATCCTGCCAAATAGCATACTGCGCCGCCATCCGTCCCAAATGTCACGCGAAGGTCGCGCGAAGGGATGCACGGTATTGAAGAGCAGGGCGGCGGGTGGGTCCGCCGGAAGCCAAGCCACTCGCCGTCTTCCGGAAGAACGAACGCCAAGCTCGCACCGCAGCCTCTTCCTCGCCCCGACGCGTCCGACGACAGCCAGGCCTCTCCCGCCCCACCCGCGCTCTCTGCTGGCGCCGCCCGATGGACGCTGTGTGGGACCGCTTCCAAACCGCGTATTCGAGGAAAAGCCACGGGTTAATGGTGGACGACGACCAGGTGGGGAAGCTGAGTCAGCCACTGATGAGCAGCAGCGAGGGCGAGGACAGTCCGGACGAGGAGCTGGGCGGTCTGCTGCAGCCTTCGAGCAACGTGCGGCCGTACTACGAGGAGGGCGCCGCCGCGCGGAGGAAGCGGCGACGGCGCAAGGATGACGAGGATCTGGGCGAGGTTTCCCGGCGCTTTGCCGTTAGTGTGGAGCCCCTGAAGCTGCTGCGCTCGGTTGGGACGTGGATGGTCTCGCTCTCGGCCGCAGTCAGCATCTTCGCCCCCAATCGCAGCAGCAGCAGCAGCAGCACGCTGCCGGCCTCGCTATCGACGCAGATGCTGTCGCCGCGACGCATGGAGAACATGGAGGACGTTTCGGAGCGTGCCCTGGCGCGGCTGGCCATGCTGACTGTTGGCTTCAGTCTGTTGCTGCTCTTGACCGTGTACTGGCAGGCGTCTTAGGTCGGAGGGAAGAAGGAGAAGAAGAATATATATCAACACAGTCGCCAGGAGTCGACGCGACGCGACGCTCCGCCGCCTCCTTCCTGAAGCGAGCAGGACGGCGCAGCAGCACAAACCAATGCAAATGCCAAGAAGGCGATCGTATTCCCCCCTCGTTATCCTTCGTCATCTGCTGCTGCTTTTCCTTTCACCTGTTCCTTTCCTAAACGTGCAGGCGTCTTCTTCGTCTGCTTCTTGGTCGCTGGCTGGATCTTGAAGGCGCTTGGACATTCCGCAGCTAATGGACACGACGTGCACGACGGGCTCCGCGCCGTACAAACGGCCTGGCCGAAACCCACGACCGCGAGCGACAGCTTCCCCCACAATTCGCGCGGGATCCAATCTTCCAGCTCGCGTCTGGTGCTCTCCGGGCCCATCGTTGTTCCCGCCCAGCCGAGCCGCTGCGCCAAGCGGTGCACGTGCGTGTCCACCACGATGCCGTCCACTTTGCCCCATGCGAGCAGCAGGATAACGCGCGCGATCTTGGGCCCAATGCCGGGCAGAGCCAACAGCTCGTCCAGCCCAGCAGGCACGTCGTCGTGATGCTGATTGCGCAGCATTGAGGCCACGCGCTTGAGCTGCTGCGCCTTGCGACGGTGGAAGCCCACGGGCTGCAGCAGTTCGTCCAGCCGCTCCTCCTTTGTGGCCAGTACGGCCTCGATGGTGAGGCCTCCGCCGCCTTCTCCGAGCTGGTGCAGACGCTGCATGGCCGCGTAAGTGATTGGGTCCTGGGTCTGTGAGCTCAGCAGCGAAGCAACCAGCAGCTGGAAGCGCTCGGCCTTGGCGGTGGCCACATCTGAAGCCATGCACACCTGCGTACCGAACTCGTCGATGGGTGTGACCATGTGCTCTCGCGCTTCGAAGAGCTGATACAGTAGCCGCAGCCGCCCGCCAGTCGTGCCTGCGCTGGTCGTAGCATCCGTTGGCGCCTTGCTGTCGACTTGGACGAGGCGTGGAAGCTTCGATGAACGGCAACGACTCGCGTCCTTCTCCTGGCTTCTCGCCCGCTTCACGCTACTCAGCGTTGGTGCTTTCGTTTCTTCTTTGATGGCCGCATCCGCGCTGCTGCGGCTGCCGCCACGGCTTGCCGAAGCGAACGCAAAGCGCGTGAACGGATTGCCGGCGTCGCTTTTCTCCTCTGTGCCCATGACCCTTCTCTTATTTGGTCAACGATCACGCTCGGTACCGTTGGACCAAATGGACGATTGGTGGTCTGTCGCTGGCTGAAGCACACGACTGGAGAACGAGGAAGCTCTTGCTTTCGCTACAAGTTCGCCTGAAAAGAGAAGCAAATACGACAGCAACGCCCTTTGTGCACGCATAACTCGCCCCTTCATTATGGTTCTGTGTGTGTTTCTCCACGTGCTTCGCTCTCTCTTCCCTCTCGGCTTCCTCATGTACACGAAGAAGCTGGACACGACGGTCGTCCTCTCTCTCTTTCTTGTTCTATGCCAACGCGCGAGACCCCAGCCGCTGAGAAGCCTCATCGACTGCACTTCTCGCCTACCTACGTCTTCTGCCGCTCGACGTTCATGCGCGCTTCGCCACGCGGTCCACGTACGCGTGGTAGATCTGGTCAAAGAACTGCGCGTCGTCCAGCAACCCGATCAGCGTCTGCTTCAGCTGCTCCTTGCTGACGGTAGACGCCGCCACTACCGGCGGCTTCTTCTGTTTAGGGTGCTGCTGCTGCGGCCGGTTCTGCGAGATCATGCCCATGATGGCCTCGCCCGCGGCGATGCCGTCGGCCTTGGAGATGGGGACCATTCCGCTCGAGTTGGCTGCCACTGGGACGTTCTCCTGCTTGGCCGCGCCGTTGGTGCTACCGCCGCTGCTGCTGCCGCTGCTGCTGCCATTGCCCTTGGGCGAGCGCTGCAAGATCGTCACCGGGTTGCTCCCGTTCGAGCCGCGGCGCTTCGAGTCGTCGCGTTTGTTACGCGAGCGCCCACGACCGCGCGATTGCTGTTGCTCCTGCTGCTGAGACGGCGACGACGCTTGCTGCTGCTGTTTGGGTTGCGTTTGCGCTGGAGCTGGAGCTTGCGTCTTCGCCGGCTGTGGCTGCGGCTTTGGTTTGCTGTTCGCTGGCGCAGCGGCAGCGATGGCGGCGTTCTGTGGGTCCTTCAGCGACTGGATGAGGCTGCATTCACAGCAGATACAGCAAGAACCCAGTTAGAAGCGTCGCTAAACGGAGCAACAGAGGGGAGTCGGCGTCAATCGCCGAGATCCAGCGGGGAGATGGATGTCGCTGTACCGATGCAGCAGATTTAGGATCTTCTCGCGATCTTCCTCGGGGAAGAACCAGATGCCGTAAATCGCGTAGCCCGTCGCATATGACTGGCAATTGGCATCACATCAGCCGACAAAGGAAGCGGAAGCGTAGACAACCGAGACACATGAGCTCTTCGCACGACCAGCAAGGGGGGGGGATACTACATGTTTCCCTGTGACGTACCGAATCGGGACACCGCAGGATGAGGAAGGTGTCAACGTTGTCCACCACGAGTCGCTCGTCCACAGTCAGCGTCATGTTCGTAGTACTCAGGCGGTTGTTCACGAAGATCTGGAAACGTGGCGCCGAGAATCTGATGCACGTTCAACCGTCAGCGTTCCCGTTAGACGTGGCTGTCTCTGTTCAAGCCTCCTATTCCTCAGGAAGTCAACCCATTAACGCACCTCTTAACCACAAACAGACAGCCCTCCACGTCTTTCCGCTTCTGTAAGAGCAGCAGTCGCAACACAAACGGCAACAGCAACAGCAGCAGCAGCAAACAGACATGAAAGCGTTAGATCCGCAGGCAGGCTATTGTAAAGCGTCAACTGGCAGCAGCCCCCTGCGCGTCCACAGCAGCAGCGGCAGAGCAACTCCAACCACGAGGTGCCACGCGAGCTACATTGTGATGGAGTTTGCGACTGCACCAAGGGGTGAAGCAAGCGACTCAGCGCTGTGGATCCAGCGGACGTACCCAGCTTTGAGTGGCCTGGTCGAACTCGTACATGACCACGTGACTGGCCGTGTCCACGATCTCCATCACCGCATCGTCCTGGCGCTTCAGCACCTGCAGATTCATGGCGTTGGACTGCGTGCGGTCCACCTGGAGGCCGTCTGTCGCCATCGTTGACTAGCTGCTTGGCGTTCGCTGGCTGAGTTGCTCTCGCGTAATTCTTCTGAGTGAGTGGTGATCGCGGCGTGACGGCGCCGCGTTAGGTACGTTTTACAGCAGGATTCGTAAACCGCACTTTACTTCGCTGTCGCATTTTTCTCGCTGATGAGTTGCTGAAAAGAAGATGCGGAAAGCATTTTCATTGGCTAAAACCTCTTCATCAAAATTCGCACGAACCGAAATGGACACTGCTAATTTCTGACCTGTCCTGCTCGTGTGCTCTTCATCTGTATCATCACGGTACATTATCTCTTCTGAAAGCGTCGGACAGAATCCTTACTGAAAGCAAGTGACTTCGCTATTCCCCGTTCGTTCGTTTATGGGCATGACGGTAGCGTGGCGCGCATCACGCGCGCTCGCGGCCTTTGCTGCGCACGTGTGGCGCGGCAGCTTGGCGCTGGTGCTGCTTGCGGCCTCGACCGTCCATCTCGTGACTGTCGAGCTGGCACGCGCACTGCTGCGACTGCGACTGCGCTACGCCAGCTCTCACGCCAGCCTCCCGAGCGCCATCTCGTCCTCTTCGTCGACTTCTGGCGGCGGCACGTGGGCTTCGTGGAAGGCGTTCGTGACTGCCGGCCCGCGTAGGGCCCGCAAACAGTCACACGCGGCCATGGACTTCCTGGAGAAGTTCCGCCAGGGCCCCGAGACCCACAGCGAGTGGAATTTGTTCCTGTGGCGCGCCACGTTCCCGCTCGTGTCGCTCGTGCTCTTCACGCTGTTGTGCGTGGCGGGTAAGTTCGGTCACACCGCCTACTCGCTGCTGGTGTGTCCCATCTGGTACTTCTGCAACCTGGCACTGGTCACCACGCCCTTCCTGCTGGTCTTCTGCTTCTCCGCGCTGGAAGACGCGGACGAGCAGACGCGATTGTGGCGCGCATTGGGAGCCGTCAGTATCGGCATCAGCCTCGTGGAGTGGTACATCTCGGCGCCGGCCAGTCGGTACTCCTGGATCGTGGGCAACACGCTCTTCGGCATCGTGGCGTTGTGCGCTCTCCCCATGTTCTTCAGCGTGCAGCAACGCTCGGCGCGTTCGCAGTACGAGGCGCTGGTGGTAGAGCAGGAGCACGGCGCAAGCATGCAGGAGCTGCCGGAAGACGACGATCCAGATGAAATGTCGGAGCCGATGGGCTCTCTGCATCCTGATGATGGGCTGGCAGCGGCAGCACCAGGGCTGGCGTCGGCGCTGCTGCATCAGATGGACGTGTACTCTCCACGAGCATCTTCCGTTTCTCCATCGACTTATGAGACGTTGACGAGGGACGGCGAACACCGGCTGACACCGCCGCCACTGTCACTTGGCGCTCGTCAGCGGTCAGGGACCCTCCGCACCAGCAACGGAAGTACTCTACAAGCCAGAAGCCAGCAGTTCGAGCCCCAGCAGCAGCAACAAGGTCAGTCGGGGAGCCGCCTGCTCTACGGCTGTGGCTTCTGTGCCTTGGTGCTGTGGCTCGTCATGTTCTCGTCCTACAGCTCAGCACGTGGCGCTGAGGCCGCCACGCGCTCGTGGTTCCTGCTGTATCTGCTGTCGCCTGTGCTGTGCGTCGTGCTCTTCTGTGCTCGAGCCGTACGCGCTCGCTTCAGCTTCGAGCACGCCGTCGCTTACAGTTCATTGGTGGTGCACGTGCCGCTCTTCCTGGGACATCTCTGCGTTCGACTGTTTGCGCTGGCGGAGGATCCGGGAGGCGCGTCTTCCTCGTCAAGCAGCGGCGAGTCGTGGCTGAAACTGGCCATCTCGGTGCTCTACCTGCTGCTCATGCAGGGCTACTTCTTCGTGATCACGCACATGGTGAACAGCATGTCGGAGCCGTTCGCACATCCGTCGCTGCTCTACGTGGGCCAGCTCTACTACTACGTGTTCTGGTACATCCTCGTGGGCTCGGACACGCCCATCGACGCGCTTTACTGGGGGATGCTGCTGGTCAACAACGTGCACATTGCGTTCCTCAACACGGGCGTCTACACAGACTTCAAGCGCTCGTCTTCGGCCTGGCTGGCTGTACCATTGCAAGCCAACGTCACGTCCTCGATAGCGCTCTGCCTGCGCTCTACGACCACGACTATGGACGTGTCGAGGTGTCTCCATCAGCAGGGCTCGAGCAGGAGGCGAGGTCTGCTGGGCCTCAACTGTGGCGTCGCGGGCGCAGCCGCTGCGATGGACACGGAGGCCGACCGCCTGGAGGATGGAGAGCACGAATGCGAGTGCGACTCGGGCTCCGATGCCGAGGGGTTCGCCGTGTTCCGTGGCGCTGGCAAAGAAGAGGGCGATACGTCGAGTGCATTGCCGTCTTGGCAAGGCTCCGGTAGTCGAGTCCGTGAGCGAGATCGCAGTGGCACTGCCGCAGCTCAGAAGGACGTTCAAGTGGCAGCCGGGCAATTGTTCTCGCCGTCTCGAAAGGCTGCAGCTCGCCAGACATCGTCGCTTCGTGACAAGTGCGCGCGTGTGCAGGTGGGTTGCAGCAGATGCAACGCGCGAACTAGCGGGTCGTCTCGCTCTGGCGGTGGGAGCGTGGCGCCTGCTGCGTCGACTGCGACTTCGACGACGCCGACCAGCGAGACGCTGCGGCCGCTCTACTTCCTCATGAAGCTCGCGGAACAGGACAATATGGCGGACACGACGGCGCTCATCCTCGTGCCGTCGCTGCTGACGCTGCTAGCGGTGTTCGAGAAGCCGGGCCACGCGCTCACCGTGCTTCAGGACCAGACCAACCTGTGGCTGCGGTGTGTGTGCATGTTCATTGGACGTCTGGGCGGCGCTTTCCTCGCGCGCGAGATCTTCGCCTGCAAACTGCGCTCGAGACTCCGGTCGTCGCCCGAGGATCTGGGCGAGACGGAGCAGCCGGATGTCATGAGCGGCACCATCGACGGCCTGCCAGCGCGCCTCTGGATCCAGCGCCTCATGCTGCAGGACTTCCACGCGCAGTTCTGGTACCTCACGGCCGTGACCATGGTGGTCACCTTCGCCTGCTTCGACCGCATCGACCTGCCGCTGCGCTTTGCGCTGCTCTCCTGATGGCCGGCAACGAAGTATTTAACGGTGAAGACAAGAGAGATCGACCCAACTGCGCTCGGAGCGAGCTCACATTAACATGCTGAGCCCAAATGTATGCACAGAAAGCTATTGGAGGGGTTGCGGATCCGGCGACGGGGCCGCCAGGGCGATGTTGGCGCGCTCTATGGCCTCGGCGAGCAGCTTCTCCTTGCGCACCCAGCGGCGACGACGTACACTGCGTCCGACCAGCTTGTTGAGCTTCTTCTTGAGCCGACGGCGCTCCTGCAGGTCGGGTTCCAGGCCGCTGGCGTGGGTCTGCAGATCCGGTACCGCGCTCTCTCCCTGCGCCTCCTGCAGCTTCTGCTGCGCACGCAGGAAGTCCTTGAACTTGGTGGCGTACTGCCACTGGTCGGAGCCGCCGAAGCTCGGGTCCACGACCCAGTGGTCGAGGTCGAAGGTCCACGCGCCGTCGGTCATGATGGCGTTGGTGAACTTGGGCGGGTCTGTGACAAGCAGGTGCCCTGGTAGCAGCGAGCCCCAGCCAGTGAACACTTGGTACCGCTGGATCTCGTACACGGTCTGCTGCTCGATGGGCAGCGCCAGGATCTTCTCCTCGAAGCTCTTGACCTCTTCGGCGGGTTCGCGGCGCGTTGGGCTTTCGCCGCCGTTGCGATAGGTCGGACTGCCGCTGGGGGCCAGCACTCGGCCGATCTTATTGGCCACGTGGCTGATGGGGAGCACCATCTCGCGCAGCGGGTTGAGGAAGCGGTCCTCCAGGGCCTGCGTCGAGAAGGCGAAGCCCGTGTACACCTTCTGGTCTGCCTCGCACGCTCCATGGTGCGGCAGCGCCTGCTGTTCAGGCAGGTCGAAGCGCGGCTTCTCTTCACTGAGGTCAGCTTCGAAGCGCTCGTAACGCAGCTCCGGCGGCGTCCAACGGGCCTTGTCGGCGCTGAGGCCGTGGCGCGTGTGGTACTCCTGCAGGATGTGGTAGTACTCGGGGCGCAGCTCGCGTTTGTAGGCCTTGAAGAGGAAGTCGCGGCCGAGACAGAGCAAGAGCGTGAGGTAGAGCGCCAGGTAGAACTCGGGCAGCGTGAAGATGTGCGGGAAGGCCGTGTCGGCCACGGACGTCGGGAACGACGCGGCGATGATGTAGCCCGAGAGATACCAGAAGGAGATGGAGAAGGCGAAGCCCACGGCCGTGAGGACGTTCCAGGTGACCATGTTGAGCGCGAGCTTGACCCAGCCCACGCTGATCATGCAGCAGTACGAGATGGCGCCGCACAAGTCGCGCGAGTAGCCGTTGCCCTGCGAGTCCACGGGCCCGCCGAAGAGCAGAGCCGGCACCAGCGCACACACGAAGCCCTCGAAGAGTGCCTCGGCCACCCACTGCGAGAAGATGCGCAGGCTGAAGAGCTCGCCTTGCGCGCCGCCGTAGTAGAGTCCGGGGAACTGCTCGGCCACATGCGCCGGGACCTCCTGCTCCAGGACAGCCACGATGCCGATGGGCAGCGACGACCAGAAGACGTTGTAGCCGTTGATCCACATGTTGTTGAAGTAGAGCGTGCCCGAGGCGCCTCCCTGGGGAAGCGCAGCCAGCACGAACTCGGCGCAGAAGAGCAGCACGTTCTTGTACACCACGTAGAGCGCGAGCTTGGCCATACGGCGGTAGTTCCAGTGGCCGTGGACGAGCAGCAGCCGCTTCAGGAAGCGGAACTGCGCCACGGCGAAGTCGCTTGCGTTCACAGCCTGCATGCCCTCGTGGCCCGAGATGCCCACGCCGATGTGCGCCTCCTGGATCATAGCCACGTCGTTGGCGCCGTCGCCGATGGCAAGCGACCGACAGCCTTGCAGATTCGTCTTGAACAGCCGAACAACCTGCGCCTTCTGCTTGGGGGACACGCGGCAGCAGATCACGGACACGCAGAGCTGCGACATCTCGAGGAAGAGCTCGGCCAGAACGTTGTTGCTGAACACCATCGTCAAGCTTCGGCCGTCGATCACGATGGCCTGCGGCTTGGGCTCTTCTGCTCCGAGGGCCTTGGCCGGCTGCTCTTGACGCTGCCGAGCTTCGGTACAGCGACGCAGCATCAAGTCGTAGAGCTCGGAAGCGGAAGGCACCGTGTCTTCGTTGATCATCAAGCGCTCCATGTCGTTGTTGAGCAGCTGGCACGCGAAGCCGATGTTCACGGCCGTCTCCTCCTTGTCGCCCGTGAGCACCCAGATCTTGATGCCGGCACGGGACAGATCCCCCAACGTGGTCGTGACCTGATCCTGCAGTCGGTCTTCGATGGCTGTAGCGCCCATGAGGTCGAGGTCTTGCTCCAGTTGCTCCTCGAGCTCCTCAATGCGATTCGGCTCGCCACGTCGCTGCAGTGCCAGTTGCTCTAGATCGCCCAGTGCGCGATCGTACTCGGCAGACCACGCGGCGTAGCCGTCCGGCGCCAACTGCTTCTGCGCGATCACAAGCGTGCGGAGCCCCTCGGTCGCGTATCGCTCCAGATGCGCCGTCGTGGTCGCCACGATCGCTGCGCTTGCGCTCTTCACCTCCGACGAAGCGGAAGGTCGAGCCAGTCGAGGGAAAATCACCGAGTCGGCACCCTTCGTGAGCAGCAGCACACGCCCGTCAGGAGCTCGCACGACCACGGACATGCGCTTCCGCGTGCTGGTGAAGTCGATCATCTCCAGCAGCTCGTAGATCACTTCTTCACGGCGTCCTGGGACCGTAATAGCCACGGCGCCGTTCCGACGCGCGCGGAACGAGTAGCCAAAGTAGTTGGCGCCCGACACCAGAGCCAGTTCATCAGGCGAGGACGCCGAGAAGCCCGTGCCTTCTTCAGCAGTGCCCACACCCGTGTTCGTCTCCCGCACAACGGAGTGGCAAACCGACAGATGCACGAAGAAGTCGTAGATCCGAGCCGCCTGTTCTGGATGCAACCGTGCGTCGCTATCGCGCTCCAGATCGCCCGCTGGGTCTAGGAAGTTCACGTTGTCGGTCTTGGTGGCCACTGGAGTGCTGTCTGCCAGCACATCGCTGGCCGAGAGGTCCTTGCCGAGTCGACGCGTGGCCTCGCGACCGATCTCCGTGGTGCCGCGTCCATAGGAAACGCCGTGAATGCTCACCTTGCGGAAGTCCATCTCGTTGGCGGTGAGTGTGCCCGTTTTGTCGCTGAAGATGTGCGTCACTTGGCCGAGGTCGTCGTTGAGGTCGGAGTTGCGGACGAGCGCCGGCGTGTCCGTGACCTCGTCGTACATACCAATGTCGCGATTGAGGAAGAAGGTCTGGTAGGTCTTGACGATGGCGATGGTCACATACAGCGTGATGGGGACGAAGGACGCGATGAGGATCCAGTAGTAGCCGAGGTACACCATGAAGCCCACTACGTCATTGCGAAACGGAGCCGTGCCGCTCCGGTTCTCCAGGTGCAGGTACGTGGCGCCGTCGAGGTTGCGTTCGACCCAGACAGCACACAGCACGGCGCCCAAGATGCAGAGCGCCGCGAGGATGGCCATGAGTATTCCGATGCCGTGATTCACAATGGTCAGGATCTTGCTTACCTTGCAGGGCGGCGCAGTGGAGCCAGCCTGCATGATCTTGGTGTCCCCTCCCGTGTTGAGCACGAGGCCATAAACGAACGGCGTGTTGCGGATGACGCAGCCCCGTAGCGCCACGTTCTTCAGGTCGATCGGGATGGCGTGGCCACTATGCGGCTCGAAGCGACCGGAGAAGCTGTTGACGTCGTGGTTGGGCTTCTCGCAGATCAAGCGGCCAGGCAACTGGCCAAGCGCACGCGGGTCACTGAGCTGCGAGAAGGTGCAGGCCAGTGCCTGTCGCACCTTCAAGTTCGTCTCGCCGTCCAGCGACTTGGTCTCCACGAAGCAGATCCCAGTGGGAACCTGCGGGTCCGGTTCCGAGACGGCGAGCAGCAACACGTCGGCCGGGATGGCCTCGTAGTTGGCCACCTTGATGATGTCCCCGACCGCGACGCTGCGCCACGTGGTCTCGCGGAAGCACAACGGGTCCTGCACATCCGGATCGAACACGTGCGCCGAACGAGCGTTCATCTTGGCGTCCGCGAGGTGGCGTCCGCGGTCCTCGATGGCCGCGAACACGGCGTCGATGGACAGCACGAGCGCCAGCACGATCCACTGGTACGGGATGCCCTGCGTGGACGAGATCTCAGGGATGATCTGGCCCGCGCCCACCAACAAGAAGTAGAAGTTGGCGACCTGCGAGAGCCGTCCGTAGAAGAAGCGCGGGATGAAGTTGAGCTTCGTGTACTTGGCGGTGACCACCTTGTTGTCGCAGAACTTCTGCGCTTCGTTTCGCGTCGGGTCGTTCACGTAGATGCACCGCGCGTTGGCGTCCGTGAGCATCGCGCCGCTGCTCTCGCCGCCACTGCCAGCGGTCGAAAAGATCGACAGCGTCGAGGTCCCGAGACCTGCGGCAGCTTCCGCGAGCATCTTGGGCGCCCAGCCACTTGCAGACTGAGGGGACGGCCCCACCTGCAGCGAGTGGTACGAGGACTCGGACTCGAGCGAGACATCGCTGACTCGCGCGGCGCCGGCGCCTAGAACGCTGTCTAGGACGGTCATTTCGCCGTGAGGTTTCGCCTTAAGCCGCGTCTCCCTGTTTGGTGTCCCTCAAGCTTGGATGGGGCTGGTTTTCTTCGACGGCGGACGGTTCGAGAATGAGAAGGCCGCGGGCGTGGGAAGAGCGTGGTGGGCGTGATGACGCCACCTCTTTACGACCTCAAGGGCAAAAATAACGCCTCCAGCATGTCCGCCCTATTTCCAGAGCGCACGCATACCCAGATCAAGAGCAAGAAGACGACAAGCGCCACCACCATGTCATGGCCAGGTCGGTCGTTTCTCAGCGACGGGAGCGAGGCGACGCCCCTAAATATACGACGTCTGACGCAGGAAGAGGGCCCACAACGCTGCGTTCGACAGCCAATGCAACGGTCCAGTCTCACGGCCACCCCCAAGGGATTATGGCAAATCCGTCCGTTGAGCCAAGAGATTAAGGTTGCCTGGGTGTGAGGGACGGAAATATCCGACATGGGATTGGTTTGCACACACATCAAGTCATCTCTTCCTCTTTGCAGATAACCCACACGACAGGCCAGTCCGTAAGAGTTCTCGAAGGAACTCGGACCACTCACGGGAGTGTCTTGGCTCACAGCTTGCCTTGAATCTTGGTCTGGAGCGCCAGTCCGTCCTCCTTGGCGATCATGGACTGCCCCGTCGGCAATTTGATGACGCCGTCGCCGTCGAAGCGCGGGATGACGTGAATGTGCGCGTGGAAGACCGCCTGGCCCGCCGCCGCCCCGTTGTTCTGCACGATGTTCACGCCGTCGCTGCCCGTGGCCTGTCACCAGAGGCAGACAGTTCCAGTCAGCCCTGCCGTGTATCCATTTACTGGGCAACATGTTGGTACCTCTTGCACGGCTTTGGCGAGACGCGGCAGCTCGCGAAACAGGTTGGCCGCCACGTCGGGCGGCATATCTACAGCCACCAATCAGCCACAGATTGTCATATCACAGGAGGGTGAGTACCAGAACGATCAGCAATGTATTATGAAAGAGCGAAGAAGGAAGCGCACCCATGACCGTGGCGTAGCCTGGCGCCTTGGGCAGCAACAGAGCGTGACCCGCCACCAGCGGGAAGGCGTCCAGGATGGCTAGCACGTGCTCCGTCTCGAACAGCTTGAAGCTCGGGATCTCGCCATTGATTATCTTCAGGAAGATGTTCTCCGGGTCATACGCGATCGGTGCCATCTTCGCTTTCATCTGCTCAAGCCGCGGTTTATCTTTCAATTGATTGACCTGGCATCGTACAGTTGTTCCTTCCAAAAATGATTCTCACGGGAGATGAACAAAATTCAATCAATTATCACATTTGCCCATTTATCATTTTCAAAAGGACCCCATGTGTAAACGGGTACAAAATTCATTCAACTCAATACTTTCCGCTTTTTTCAGCGCGTTTTTCGTGGATTTTGCGTTTTCGATAATGCCATGCAGTGGTATGGAAGTGTCTACGAAAGTGACAGTATTGCTCATTTCTATCGACTGATGGTGATTTGTATAAGTAACATCGTCTGTAAAGCGAGGGAGGCCATTTGGAGGCTCCAAAATGGCCGCTTTTTTCACTGCTTTTGGTTCATCCAAGTTTGATATAAGTTACTTGACTTTCGAAACGG
>MBAC02000936.1:0-16575 GCA_001712635.2 Nothophytophthora sp. Chile5
TCTGGTAGCGCTGCGCCGTGTGCGGCAGGAACGTCGCCGCCTTGCCCTTCACGGCGATGTAGTCCTCCAGGGAGATGTCCGTCGACACGCTAATGTCATCGTACGACCTGTTCGCCAGCACATATCACAACAGAAGGTGTCAACGATCTCTGTTCTGCCTCACTGCGGTGCAATCGCCGATCTCCATGGTGTCGTTGCGGGAGCTGGTCTCCTGTTCCTCCCCCCGCACCGACACGACGCGGAAGCGCTGCGCACGGCGGCCACGACCGTCTAGCGTGCGAGAGCGGCAGAGGTCGCAGAGAGCACCTACCACTTGTTAAAGAGCTTCACTTCAGTTGCAACTTCCGCCATGTTGAGAGAGTTTCCGAGGATGAATTACACGAGAGTGAGCTCCAAGTCCAAGCACGCGGCAGGCGGCCCCACAAGAAAGCCAAATGAATGGGTAGGAGCACGACAACATACTGAAACGCAGTCAAGTATACAGAGCGCAGGTGAATTGCCGCCCTAGCCCCGCCTCGGTTCGCGGTCCCGACTCGGTTCGACGGCGAGTGGACCGCGAGCGAGCGAAGGGATATGCTGTTGGCAAGGTTTTGCCCACCTCGCGGGGAGAGATGGGTGTTTCAAGAGAGGGTGGTGTGTTTTTGCTCCACTTCCAGAACCAGAAGAACCTTCTCTCTTTTCTCTGCCTTTTTCTTCTCAGTGCCGCACCAAGATCTTGCGATCAGATATACCCTGTGCAAACCGATCACGAGCGTCTCAGCCTCGAACACTTCTCACCGTGTAATCAGAAACCCGCCAAACCCAATTCTCTATTCTGAGCCACGCCCTTTCGAGCAGCTCTGCTGCGACACCCTCTCAGACCGCGCTTATGCGCCAGCACCTCTTGCTGGCTACCGCCACAGACTCAATATTCCACCCCGACGAAAGACAGCAGAAAGCTAATCGAACCCAACTGCATCCATAGAGAAACCAAGCGAAATGGGGGGCGGACCAGCGAACGCCGACGTGGTGCGCTCGTCCTGCTTCGTCACGTTCCCGGAGGAGACCCACGCCGAGCCCGTGCCGGTGGACGCGTGGTATCTGTTCGCCGCGGGGCTCACGTTCCTGCGGCGCTTGGCGCGGGACCGCGTGGGCGACGACCTTCGCATCGCGCTTCTGCTGCAGCGACCGGGCGACGACGACGGCGAGCGGCGCTACGTGTCTGTGAGCTCCAACGCCGTGCTGCAGCGCGCGCTGCAGGAGACGTTCGACTGTCCAGACAAGGCGCTGGTGCTGCACGTCATCTCGCTGGCCCGAGTGCTCGGCGTGAAGAACATCCACGTGCGACCCGAGATCAACCCAAACGTGTCGCCCGAGCCCGTGCCGCCCATGGGGATGGTGTTCCCGACGCTGTCAGTAGACGGTCTGGTCACGCCAACGGCGGTGGAGGTTCCCACGGCGTCGCTGTCGTCTTCGCTGTACGAGCAGATGAGTCGCTCGCTGTTCAACTTCCGCAAGGACGACAGCGTGCGGTGGGATGCGGGCGAAGTTACGAAGCCAAACAAGGCCATGGCACAGAGCGCGTTCTTCGTGGAAGAGCGGGATTACACGAGACGGTCAGCAGATCCCAGTACAAGCAGCAGCAGCAGCAGCAGCGAAAAGCAGCAGCAGCAGCAGCGTGCAGAGGAGGCCGAGGGGGGTGGGCGCCTCCCCGTGGCGGCGGAAGCCTTCGAGGCGTCGATGCCAGCGGCGAAACAGCTCCAAGAAGAGGAGGAGGAAGACACGGCAGCAAATGAGAGCGCCATCCCCGTGGCTCGCATGGTTGAGCCCGATTCGGCGCAGATCCCGAGCGACTACGTGATGCTGGAGCTGCAGACCGGCGCCGGGCTTCCCGTTGCGCCTGCCAACGCCAGCTCCACGTACTTCATCTCGTCTCGATGGGCCGAGCAGGCCGATGAGATGAGCGCCTCCATGCGGTTGGAGCGGCCGCCGATGCCGCGAGCAACTCCCGCTCGTGCCGTCAGCGCCAGCCAGGCCAGCGGACGTGCCCATGTGAATTTAGACGACTCGTTCGTGATGCTGGAGCGCCACGAGCTGTGATGGAATTGCAAGCAGATCGAGCGAAGACGGCGACGCCAAGAGGCAGCGGCGCCTAGAGACCAACGAAGCGGTGGCTGTAGACAGCGGATAGACACATCGAGTAAAGCGAACGGCCGGAATGAAAGTATTTATGCCACCACCTCGTCCTGCCTCCTTGGCGCTCGACGCTTCTCGACTGCTCCGTGCCTCGCGCCAATGGCAGGGAAGCATTCTGCCTGGACGTATCAGAAATACCGGAAATGTCGACGGTAATAGCGGTTTCTTCTGTTAAACGGAATGAACATACCGGTTTATCCGAGGGGGATATCGGTAATCACCACCTGAAGATGACGCAGAAGAAAACATTTTCGGAGCTTGTCTCTCCTCCACCAAGTCATATCTCGAGCTCTGAACGATGGCGGTGACGGGCAGCGTGGTGACGATCCAGGACGTGGCGCAGTTCGAGGAGGCGACGGCGCGCGAGTCCACGCTCTCCATCACCTTCTTCTGGGCGGAGTTCCACGAGCTGTGCCGTCCTAACGGCCAGCTGGACGTGGTGGTGCGTCAGCTGGCCTCGCTGCACCCGCGCATCCGCTTCCTCAAGGTGGCGGCCGAGGAGCTGCCGGCGCTCTCGGAGCGCTTCGAGATCGCTGTGGTCCCCACCTTCGTCATTCTGCAGGGCGGCTCCGTGCTGGACAAGCTGGAGGGCGCTAACGTCGCCGAGCTTGCCAAGCGAGTGGACGTGCTGAGCAAGAGCGTGGCCAAGAAGGCGGCGGGCGAGGCGTCCGCCTCGACGGAGGACAAGGCGCCCAAGCCACTGGCTGACGCACTCGAATACCGCCTCAAGAAGCTCATCAAGTACGTGGCTTCGCTCTGGATGGGGGATACTTTGGGGGTACTTACTGGCTACGTGTCTAAATGCTGGTTACGCTGGATGGAAATGCATGTAGTGCGTCGTCGGTGATGCTGTTTATGAAGGGGAACCCCACGGAGCCCAAGTGCGGCTTCAGTCGGCAAATGGTGGCGCTGCTGAACGAAGAGAAGATCCAGTTCGGCACCTTTGACATCCTGAACGACGACGAAGTGCGTCAAGGCCTCAAGCAATTCTCCAACTGGCCCACGTACCCTCAGCTCTATGTGAACGGCGTGTTGGTCGGCGGCCTGGACATTTTGAAGGAGATGAAGGCGGACGGCTCCATCGTGGAGCAGTTGGGGCTCGCCAAGAACGTGGAGGAGGCTGAAGCAGCTTTCGAGGAGAGTCTACGTGCCTTGGTGGCCTCGGCGCCCGTGCTGTTGTTCATGAAAGGCTCGCCGGCCGAGCCCAAGTGCGGCTTCAGTAAGAAGACGGTGGCGTTGCTACGTGAACACCAGATCGCCTTCAGCTCCTTCGACATCCTGAGCGATGACCAGGTTCGACAAGGTCTCAAGAAGTTCTCCAACTGGCCCACGTATCCGCAGCTCTACGTGAAGGGGAAGCTCATCGGCGGCCTCGACATCCTCAATGAGATGGCGGAGGACGGCGACTTGAGTGAGCAGCTGGGCGTGGAGAAGAAGGCCAAGAAGGAGAACAAGTACGAGCAGCTCATCAACCGTGCGCGTGTCATGATCTTCATCAAGGGCTCGCCGCAGCAGCCGCAGTGCGGGTTCAGCCGGAAGCTCGTGGAGATCCTGGACGCTGAGGGCTTCAAGTACGGACACTTCGACATCCTTTCGGACGACAGTGTGCGTCAGGGACTCAAGAAGTACTCGAACTGGCCCACGTTCCCGCAACTCTACGTGAATGGCGAGCTCATTGGTGGCCTCGACATCGTGCAGCAGCTGCAGGAGGACGACGAGCTCGCGGCACTCAAGGAATAAACCAGGAAGCGCGGAGATTAAGCCAGAATGGACCTCCATAACCAAGTAAGTAGTGCCTCCTGCGCCAATAATATTGGCGCTATGCTGAGCTTGGTCGTTCTTTTACCATACAAGCAAAGCAGCCAGGTCAATCTCATTCACCCTATGGCGGTGTAGAGCTATGAACGCGTCTGGTTTAGCGATAGCTAGGCGAGAATCTGCGTGATGATCCCGGCAGCGAGCGTCTTGCCGCGGTCCCGTAGGGTGAAGCGCCCGAGCTGGCGGTAGTTGGCGAACTCCTCGAGGCAGAGCGAGCGCACACACGTGATGTGGACCACAGCGGAGCGCTCGCGCGTGATGCAGCGCGGCTTCTTCTTCTCCACCTCGCCCGACTTGCCCAGGATGCTCACGAGGCGCGTGATGTTCACGGGCTCGTCCACGTTGTGCATGTGGATGGACACGCACGTGCCTTTCACGAGCGGCACCTCCACCGCCGGCATCGTCATGATCTTGGCCTCAAACCGTCGAGCGAGCCGCACGGGGGACGCGATCGAGCACAGAATACTCCCCGTGCTTATAGCTGAGGGGTCGATGCCAGTGACTCCCAAATCGACAGTGTCGCCCGCGCGAGCGAGCGTACTCGCTTTCCCATCTTGCTCCATTCCTATGTTTGTTCATGCAATAGCAACTTAATCAGCGCTCGTGATGGCAATAGTGATGAAGCAGAACACAGCCAGACACGTACCTTTCACAGTCAAGGGCAGTCCAACGGGCATCAAGAGGAACTGCAACATACGAAAAATGAAGGCATACGTCAATAGAGCGACTCAAAAGCAGCAAACGCTGGGCCGTCTGCCGTACTGGAGTCTTACCGAGTCGCCCACGGCTGCGGCGCCGGCGTACACGCGACCCGAGATGGTTTGCCCGAGACTCATGGACTTGGAGACGTCCGAGACCGTCATCCGGAACGGCTTGGAGATCTGACGCTGCGGCGGCGAAAAGGTGTCTACGTCGCATCGCAGACAGGATGTTAGCCGGCAAGTCATCAACGCAAACTGAGGAGGCAAACACTCTGCAGGTATCCCAAAAGATGCAGGAGTCAGTCAGTCCATTCACGTACCGATGGCTTCGACCAGCGACGGCCCGGAATACCACGAACACTCGCTGGCCGGCACGCTCTTGTCTAGATTGGCGCCGGACATGCCACTGAGGGGCACGAACCGCAAGTTCTTCAACCGAAAACCTGCGCCTTGGAGGAATGTGGACAGCGAGGCCACAATGTTGTCGAACCGCTCCTTGTCCCACGCAACCTGAAAGGATCCCAAGTACACCAAGCACTCTGTTAGCACAGCCTCTATAGCCATATAGAGGTCACTATCCACCACGCACCATGTCCATCTTGTTGACTGCCACGACCATCTGCGCGACGCCGAGGCTTCGCACCAGCAGCGTGTGCTCCTTGGTCTGGCCTGAGTTCTCGAAGGCGGCTTCGAACTCGCCTGTAACAGCAGGCACCACCAGCACAGCGACGTCCGCTTGGGCGGCACCCGCGATCATCTTCGGGATGAAGTCGCGATGACCCGGCGCGTCCAGCAGCGTCACGTGCTTGGTCGCCGTCTCAAAGTAGCTTGTACCCACGTCCATGGTGACGCCGCGTGAGCGCTCCTCTTCATCCGCGTCCATGACCCAAGCGTAGGCGAAGGACGACTTGCCGGCCTCGCGCGACTCCTTCTCGTACTTGTGCATGAGTCGCTTGCTCACGTAGCCCAGATCGTACAGCAAATGGCCCGTGATCGTGCTCTTGCCGGCATCCACATGGCCAATCACCACCATACTGATCTTGGATTTGCCTCCATTACGGGCCTCTTCCTCCAGCTTCAACGCCACCTCCTGGGTCTTCAGCTCTGCACGCTCGAACGCCTTCTTCTCGGCCGGCGTGAATTGCGTCTGAGCACGCGAAATGGCCGGCGCACTCGTGGCAGCATCGGCCGCTGATTGGCGGAGAGGTTTGGTCTCGGCATCCACCGGTTGCTTCGACGGCGACTGCAAGGCTTTGCCGATGACCGCAGCTTTTCCCCTGGTCGGAGACGGCATCACGATCGTCGGTTTGGCTGGCTTCTTACCGTCGTCGCCGATCGAAAGCGCCACCGCCTCGAGTCGCGGCACCTGAATCCGAAGAGGCAGTACACCACCAACAGCCCCCGAGGAGCTGGCAGTGGTCTTGGCCTTCTCCAGAAGCGACACCACCGTCTTATCCAGGTCGTAGTTGGTCGAACGGAGCTCCTCCGTGATCTGATGGGCCGAGAACTTGGTGCCCAACGTCTGCTGCACCTGCGGCACCAGCGCCTCCAGCAGCTCTAGACAGTCACATAGCAACAGCATCAGCTCCTATATACATATAACGCAGCAGACTATAGACAGGGGATCGAGAGACGCACCCGAGTCGTCGGCCGCGGAGAGGTCCTCCTCCTCCTTCGCCACGAAGGAAAACACGGACCGCTGGCGGCTCGGAGAGTCCCGTCGGTACATGAACTGGTCTGTACGGACAGTGCGTTGTATAGAGACACAACCGTCAGTTGTCTATCAACGTTATGAGGTGTGAGGGCGGGGAAAACGCACTGGAGTTGGGCGAGTTGGGTTGGTAGTCGTCGTACTCATCGTCGTAATCTACAGCGATGGAGAGAGAGGGGTCAGAGGTGCGGGACGCATACAGATGGAGAGACGCGCAAGCCGCGGGCGGTAAGCACCTTCGTCCTCGTACGAGTACGCGCGGTTGCGCACGCCGCGGTGGCGAGACATGCTTCCTTTCTCGGATCTGCCGGTGGCTCGGTGGAAGATGTAGCCTGGCCTGTCTGTGTGGAGGCGAAGGCATATCTCGTTTTAGTGACATCTACATCCGTCCACGTGAGACTCTTTGATTTGATATTGAAACGAGGCCCTATCCCTATGCTCCTGATTACAGTTGAATAAGTCCTCCCAGTCCGAAGAGGGTAGCGCAACCTTGATATCCTAAGCCACCCGGTGGCAATTTCAGCCAATCTGCGTGCAGACTTGAGGAGCGAAAGCACATATTAGCAAATGAAATGGAGTCCGTGTCCATTCCGATAAAATTCCGATTTATTTTCGGAATTTGGATGCATTATCGAATAACCACCCATTCAAATGCCTAGTCATTCGCCAAATTATTGAATAATGGCTCGATTTTCCAGTTATGAGGGATAGGGTTCGATTCCTGACGAAATGACCTGGGTTCGCCGCCACTCAGCGAGTAATCGAAAGCGTGGATTAACAGCATGTGAGTAGCGTCTGGAATTCCCACTGGGCACGACTTCTGACGGCAACTGGAAGACAGTGCAGCGGGAGTTTTTTTAGCACGTTGGACGCCAAATTCAACGCCGATTTGTCTTCGATCGATGGCAAACGGTGCACAAATAAGCCGGCATCCTTGCGGAAACATTGGGTTGGACTACGCTCCAGTCATGTGGATAAAAACCGTTCGCTGGTTGATACGTACGTGCAGCTCCTCAAAGTTGGTGGTAGAGCGGATTCATGCATGCCTGATGCACTGCCTTGGGGAGAAGGTAAGCTGCAGCAGCAACTAGTTGATATGGCTACATGTTTTCTGGTGCGATCAGTTATAAAAAAAAAGCTGGCAAATCACCGACTTGCACAGTTGGGCCTTTCCCATTCCTTGAGCACCGTTTTGACTTGCTCGTTGGTGTATCTGTTTGGCCACTCGCAGTTGGTCGAGCCGTTCCCACCCTTTCGGGGGGGGGGGGGGGGGGGGTATGTGTCTGGGTACGGGCCGGCGGATCACGGCAACGAGGACGGTTGGGCGTCGCCAAGATGACCCCGTAGTTCGAATTCGTCTCCGAGAGCGCCACGACCTGCTCCCGCGCATTGTCCGGATGGCCGGCCTTGACCTTCAGAGTGCCATGATCAGCTCCGCCATGGGGTTGTTGGGGTCCGTGACCAAAATCACCTTGAAGAGCCGCTAGGCCTCCAGCAAGCTCTTGGCTTTCATCTCCATCGAGGTCCAGGACGTCCAGAGCTCTGCGTTGAACGAGAAGCGCTGGCTTGGAGAAGGTCATTGGGGCCAGGTCGTAGTTGCCAGACTTCCACTTCTGCATGGACCACAAACCACAGATTAGTGTCAATATCATGCAAAATTGACACGGGATGATTGCCTTCTTTCCCTCAGTCTCAATCACGTATACCATGAAATCATTCAAAAACATTCTCGCACCATTTGTTCCACATGCTCATGGCTTTCGGGTAGTGGCACGTCCTCTCGGACCAATTAATCGAGTGTGGGTTGGGCCCCCAACCAGCTCTCCTTGAGAGTCTGTAGATGCTCAACGGCGGGTCCCATGGTTTATTGCCCTACAGCTCGACGAACTTCTTCCCAGCTGGCGGCTGTAGTCCTGGCCGTTGTGCAGCTCGTTTGCGCCGCGGTAGATGTGGCTAAACGATACCGTCCGCGTCTACAGCAACGCAATGTCTAGCGCCACAGCCCCACGTAGCGTCTCAGACCGCCGCCATCCGCCCTGTACGGCAACCGCTTGCGACTGGGCCGTCTTGAGCGCTCACGCAGTTCGACGCGTTGACCGACGTGTTCTTGGCCCGGGTTCTTGGTCGCCTACTCAGTCAACGGCTTCGCACCCAGACGTTGTAGTGTTGAGCCTTCGGCCACTCGCTCCCCCGTTCAAAGTAAGGGAGGATAGAGGGACAACACGAAGGGCAGAGATCTCGACACAAGTTAGGCGCACCCATGGGTGGAGAGCAGCTCCACCTGCAGTCGGATGAAGTAGCCTCAGGGGAATTTGCGCCGTCACCGTGACGGTCAGTCTTTGGTTCTGTTGTTTTGGGTGGATCCCCAAACGGCAGGGGGTTTCCCCACCCCTACAGTTTGGACTGCCAGAAGGACCACGTCCCCCATCCCTCCAACGAAAGATTTCCGATACTCTAGCCAAGTCAGCCCGACCGCGGGTCGGAATGGAATCCGGAACGGCGGGTTTACAGGTATCAAGTTATTAATTAGAGGTTAGGTTTAACATTATATCATTTCCCGGGTAAAATGTAAAATGTAAAACACAAAATCCATCATTGAAGTTCATGCAGGTCCAAAATAACGTTAGTAGTCACGCTTTTTTCTGTTGACATAACTGTAACCACCTCATTTATGAAACGTCTTGCCATTAAAGCAGACGGATATGATTTAGGGACCTCATTTCAAACAGGAAAAACGCAATTGCGTTGGCAAAAAAAGGTGTGGCCTCCGTTTAGAGGTAAACCACTCCATTTTGATGGATAATGGGATCTTTAGGACGGCTTAATTGAGTGCGCTTTGATCAAATGTAAAAACCTTTTAGCTTTCGTAAGAAGTGTGGTGCACATGAAAACATCAAATTTGAAGGCCATCCAGGTGTCGTAGTGGTGTTGAGCTTTCATGCTGAAGACAAGCCGAGAGGCTAGCCTAAGGGAAGTGGTGGGTGGATTTGAGCGTGCCGCGTTTGCCGACGTCCTTCTGTGGGCAGGTGGCGCTGATGGCGACGCTCGCTGGCTGGGGGTTTGAGCGACCCTTGCCAGGCGAAAACCAACAAGGAATGCTCACTAATTTACTGCGTGGAACTGCGAGCCCGTGCTGCGGCGAACAGGCGGTTTGAGCTTCGAGAGCTGGCCTCGGCGTCTCTCCTCCTCTTGCTTCAACTCCTCAGTATTGGGGCAAACTGCAGCTTTTATTACAGTGATGAACAGTTCAAACTCGAGCTCGGATGGGACGTTGAGCTGTGCCCCTAATAGACTCCTAACTAGGGTGCAGTTGGTGGGGATTTATTGCAGGTTGCCGTCGTCGTCGACATCTTGCCCGAGAGGCTTTGAGCCCCTAACAGATGTTTGAAAGCTCTATTATTGTCGCCAAGAATGTCGCTGCTTCTTCGGTCTGCTATTTCTGGCTCTTGCCGAGCGGGCTGAACCGAGGGTGTCATAGTGCGTGTGCACTCCACACTCCATCACGACGCTCCGCTGTACTGCACTACATTGCGCTCCGCTTCGCGTCGACAGAGTATTCACCAAATAATGCTTATGTGTTCAAGTGCTCTTCCTCTGCATCAATATTTGTGTGAGCCATGATAACAGCACGTCACCATACTTTCATGGACAACGCGATTCTTCTGGAGAGTTGGCTGTCTGGGCTGGTTTCGTGGGGGGCAGAGGCTGTCCCTGAGCTGTCCCATTCGGGCTGCACGTAGTATTATTGGCGGCTATCCCAAAATGAAGCCTTGCATTCCCCCATGGATGAACGGAGCACTGTCATGTCAGGCGTCTCCAGCGGGTCGAGGAAAGAGGCACCGACGCTGGTCGCGCCGCAGCCACCATCGCGGCATTTCTAAAATTTAGAGCCCGTTGATGTGCCGATTTCAAATCTCCATTGTGCTCATCAAAGCAAAGCCATTGATTACTTGGGGATTTCTGGTTGGTGGAAAATCCAGGCGCGTCATTACCACAAAAGCCAGAATGGTAATCATTTCGCTCAACGAGATTAGCGAGGCCGCTCCAACACGAACGATTCTATTCTGCTGTGTTCTGATCCATGCGCTCACCCTCAGTTCTGAAGTGAGCTTGTCGGACGTGCACGGCACCAGGACACTGCCGCTCGAAATGCGGCGCAGCACGCTAGATACCAACACTGCAGAGGCCGCGGCACTCGACGGGTCTCAAGCCGCGGCTGTCGCGGTTTGTGACCTCGACGGTCGAATTCAACTGGAGTTCGCCGCTGAGGACGACATTGAGCTCAAACCACTGCGGAACCATGCCACTGCGGGCAACATTCGATCTCAGCGATGGACTGAAGGGCACCCAGTCGTTGCAGAACCGGTCGACGAGGTCGTCGAGCGGCCTCCAGCCATGTGCATCTGCATCATTATCGTGGGCACCCGGGGCGACGTGCAGCCGTTTCTGGCAATTGCGCAAAGGCTGCAGCAAGATGGACACCGCGTACGACTGGCCACGCACGCCGTGTACCGCGACTTCGTCGTGAGTCACGGCGTGGAGTATTACCCGCTTGGCGGCGATCCGAAGGAGCTGGCGGCTTACATGGTCAAAACAGGAGGTCACCTCATCCCCACCAAGATCGAGACGCTGACCAAAGACGTGCCGCGCAACAAGGAGATGATCAACGAGATCGTGCTTTCGACGTGGCCTGCCGTGTCAGCCGTGGATCCGGACGGCGGCGGCCCGGGGGTTCCAGGGACACCCTTCCAGGCCCAGGCCATCATCGCCAACCCGGTATCGTACGGCCACATCCACGTCGCCGAGCGGTTGGGCGTGCCCCTGCACATCATGTTCCCGCAGCCGTGGGTGCCCACCATGGCGTTCCCTCACCCGCTGTCCAACATGCCGTACACCGACGAACTGAAGAAGAGCAACTACCTGTCGTACAAAATGGTGGATCTGCTCATGTGGCAAGGCACGGAAGGCATCATCAATTCCTTCCGAACGGACGTGCTCAAGCTGCGCAAGATCCGCAACGGAGACGGTGGGCGCGACATGCTACTGGATCTGAACATACCGCACGCTTTCATGTGGAGTTCCAAGCTCGTGCCCAAGCCGGCGGACTGGGGGAATCTCTACGACGTCATCGGCACGGTCTCGCTGAAAGACGGCCCCGGCAGCACATACAACCCCTCACCGGAGCTAGAGGCATTTCTGGGCCATGATGGAGGTCCCATCTTCGTCGGCTTCGGCTCCATGGTGCTCGCAGACCCGCTGGCCACCACCAAGATGATCATCGAGGCGGCGCAGCAGGTCAACGTGCGAGTGCTGATCCAGTCCAGCTGGAGCGACATGGCTGGCGACCTGGACATCCCGAGCAACGTCTTCTTTCTGGGCAACTGTCCACACGACTGGCTCATGCCGCGCGTGTCTGCGGTGGTTCACCACGGTGGCGCAGGCACCACCGCCGCTGGTTTGCTGGCCGGGAAACCGACCTTCATCGTGCCGTTCTTCGGGGACCAGCCGTTCTGGGGCCACGCTGTCGTGACCGCGGGTGTGGGCGTGGAGCCGTGTCCCATCGCACGATTGACCACCGAGAAGCTACACGAGGCCTTCGTTGGGTTGATGAACCTGACGTTGCGCGCTCGCGTGCTGGATCTGCGCAACGCTATGCGCCGTGAAGATGGCGCAGGCGAGGCCGTCCGCAGTTTCTATCGCCACTTGCCGACGCAGGACATGTGGTGCGACTTGGACCACGAGCGGATCGCGACGCATTGGAGCGTGCGTGATCGACTGAAGCTGTGCGACCGCTGCGCATTGGTCGTGGGCGAACGACCGGAGAACCAACGCAAGAAGATGGTGAGCTATCACTGCGTAGACTACACGGCGCGAGGCCCAGACTCCACGCTGGCGGGTGCGTCGTCAGGCACGGGTGCCTTGCTCCACGAGGTCGCAGGTGCTTACACAAGCTTGTTCCGGCAGCCCGTCAAGGGGTTCGCGAAGAGCGGCCTTACAGGGGGCGCGGTGGGCATCATGAAGGGTTATTGCTTATTCCTATTCCGGCCAACGGTTGGCCTCGCGCTGTTCACAGACCGAGTAGTCACTGGTCACATCAACGCGCATCGGGAAGAAGGTCTTCGGAAGCAATCCAGTATGTTTGATCGACGGTTCATGGCTGCCATCGGAGTGCAAAAAGGTCTGGCTGATAGCTACAGTTCAGCAACAGAACCGAACAGTGTGGACACCCTGCTGTTTCCACGCAAGCACAGCCGCAAGCAGATGCTGCATCGTCTAAGCGACGCGGACGTGGATCGTTATCGGGGAAAGTATGAAGCGCTAATGCAGATTCGAAGTGAGCGGGAGGCCCAACTTGATGAAGAAGGTGTGCTCTTCCCAAGCAGCACGAGTGGCCTTGGTCGACAACATCAGCTCACTGCAGCGCATCCTCTCTTCACCGGCGGCAGGAACGCGTCATACAACAACGAAGACACACGCAGGCCGCCGGCAATTGCACTCCGTTCGGCACGGCTCACGTCGTTAGGGACGGTCGAAATGATCGTGGACGTTCCTAGCGAAGTAGCCGATGTTGTGGACCCGCGCAACGTTGCGCAGTGGGAGGCCTTCTCGGCTTATCAGCAACAACAACTGGCTCACCGACTGCATGTACAGTGGAACACCAAGCTGCCAGTTCCAGCGATGAACATCTGCTTGGCCACAATTGGCACGTGGGATAACGGCGTGAAGCAGTTCACGGCTATTGGTGTGAGACTCGCCTCGCACGGTCATCGCGTCCGTCTCGCGGCCAACGAGCGTTTTCGATCCCAGATCGTGGGTCGAGGACTCGAGTTCTACCCGCTGGCCGGCGCACCCGAGAGCACCCACGACTTCGCCAGTTTGGTGCACGACGCTCAAGCCACGGCCTGGGAGGCTATGCCAGGTCGTTCGGGCATTGGAGCACTTCAGGCATTTAAGGAGCTTATCTACTCGTTATGGTCTGCCGCATACGGCTCCGACCCTCACGGCGGCGGCGCGAACGTGCCTGGAGACCACTTCCGAGCCGACGCTCTTCTGTGGCATCCGCTGCTGCTCGGCCATGTTCACGTGGCGCAGCGTCTGGGTATCCCACTGCAATGTGCCAGTCTCGAGCCGCTGTCGCCAACGTTCACGTTCCCGCATCTACTGAGCTCGATGTTGGGGTTCGAGCCGGTTACAACGGCTCCCCGACAAAGCAACTTGCTGTCGCATGGCGTCGTGGACGCCGCCTTATGCCACGGCGGTATAGCAGACGTGTTGGCTCAGTTCCGTGCATTCATCGGACTCACGAGTCGCTTCGAACGACCGAACCCGTTGGTAGAGTGGGAAGTGCCGCACATTTACTTGTACAACCCGGCGCTGCTGCTGAAACCGCTGGACTGGGGCGTGGAACTGGCCGTGACTGGGCATGTGACGCTGAAAGACGCCCATCGGAATTATCAATGGCCTCGGGCTCTGAACGAGTTCGTGTCCTCGACGTGCGGCCAACCCGTCATTTATTTTGGCGTCTGCACACGGGCCATGGCGTTCGGCGAGCTCGAGGATCTGGTGCGCAAGGTGGATGCCGCTGCCCAGAAACTGAGTGTGCGAGTCGTCTTCCAAACGCGAGAGATCGGAGCTGGACAGTGCGCCCCCTATCGCTCCAACAACGTCCATCTCGTCGCGAGCGACATGGCGTACGCCCAGATCTTTCCGAAGGTGGCAGCTACTACCCACTGGGGAGAACCCGACATATTGGCCGAGGGTCTGGAAGCTGGCAAACCCGTTGCAGTGTGCGGCTCAAGTCCATCGCAGCACTTTGCTGCACACGTATGTGAGAGAGCTCGGGTGGGGATCCCTCTGATCGACCCCACAATCTGTTCCGTCGAGTCTCTGGCCTGGAGTTTCCACCAGCTGCTTCAACCAGGAATCTGTGAGAACGCGAAGATGCTGGCGCGCTCATTCAACTCGGATTGGTCTCTCGGCGTGGCCGTCGAGACCTTCTACACCAACCTCCCGCTGGCGGCGATGAGGTGCGACGTCGACTCGCGCAAAGTCGCTCGCGTCTTTGACCCGCGTCACGACCTGAAGCTATCCCTCGAAGCGTATCTGGCGGTGCAGCCACTCCGCGACGAGAGCAAGGGGTTTGTGCCCTACAAGCCGCTCGTCTACGACGGCAGCCACCCACCAACGTTCTCAATCCGCGGCAACCCGGGCGAAATCCCACGTGACCCCAAGCCCCCACGGGAGCTTGACGCGGTAGGCATGACTCTCGAAATCCTCGACGTTCAGGACAACCGACGTTCCAGCGCGCTGAGTCAGTCGTCTGTGATATCTGCCTCAGGAAGTGTCGCCGCAAGACCCGTGAACACCGAGTTGTTCTGGACTTCAAGAGGGGAGGAAGAAGCTGTGCGTCAGGCTACCAATGCGGCTTACGAACGGCTCGTCCAGCCGCGTCAACTCCGCAAACGCGACAAACTAGTCCGGCTGTTCGGAGCGGGGCCAAAGGATACGCCGCGCGAATCAAATCACTAAAGCGTCGTGTAGTGGCGTTGTAATGCGTTGAATTGTATTCCTGAGTACGGTCACCACAGATGATTAGATCTCCGTCGTGTGGCCCTAAGTTCTAGATGGAGAAGCTCATGAAGTTGCACATGTTCACCAACTGTTCAGTAATCAGATTGAATCTTTTCCAGCGATATTCTTTCGCGCAGAACTGTGCGAGGAAGCAAGCAGCCCGGTTCGTTCAAGTCTTCCTTACCTGGCAAATGGGCGATTCCTTCCTTTGCAATGGTGACTCCATCACTGAACCAGACTCAATCCCCAAGCGCATGCTCGTCTGGGGCATCCGTACAGTACACGTGTTGAGTCACAGCGCCACGTCGGGAGGATCCGTTAAAAATGGCGCCTTTCCACGAACCAATCAGAAGTCGGAAGGCTCAATACGCGGCAACCAAGACTGGTGACGCACCAATGCGGCGACTGGAGATCTTTCCTGTCAAGATGTCAAGTCTTGACATCCCTTGGCTCAAGGGGTTGCTCCAGTTGCTTGCTCCCCCTGGTAATGGCGCATGTCTGCTGCAGCAGAGTGTTAATTGCTGGAGGCTCCTCCGACAACGAGAACGCTGCAAACTGGCGGTTGAACACAGCACAACGAATTGTTGGCCATGTGCCATTCCACAACTTACCCGGAGGCAACAAGAGCAAGAACACAACGATGCAACCGCGCCTGGCGTCTGTTGTAGCGGTCGCAGCGCTCGCAGCTGTGGGCGTTCCACAGGCCGGAGCCGTGGCGGTCGACTACGCGCTGGGATCTTTCACCGTGACCGTCGACGCCAACGCGTCGTCGCTGGA
Source organism: Nothophytophthora sp. Chile5 (assembly GCA_001712635.2). Classification (NCBI taxonomy): domain Eukaryota; phylum Oomycota; class Peronosporomycetes; order Peronosporales; family Peronosporaceae; genus Nothophytophthora; species Nothophytophthora sp. Chile5. The sequence continues at coordinate 15,754 of MBAC02000936.1, forward strand.
CGTGGTCAACAGCGCCGGCGACCCGGTTTGGACGTGTGAGTGAGCTCTGCAATTTGAATGGTGCCAGCAACTGCAGAGATTCATGAAGCGATTATTAATTATCTTAGGCAACATGTCCTTTGCACCTAGCTCCCTCGGACCGCGACTTCATCTCGGCCTCAACGGGACTCACGACCATCACCCAGGCGTCCGGCAACTTCGAATTGAGCAGCGAGGATATCGGCGCACGCTGCCAGAATGCTACCATTTCTGAAGAGGTGTCCTCGACCGCCGAGCGTGTACAGATCTCAGGCGCGTTCGCCGACACAGCCTGCTCCGACTGGACGTGGACGCTGTCCTTCTCGCTGAACGCCTCCAACGAGAATGCCAACGAGGACTCACAGCCGCTCCAATTCAACGCAACTGTGTACGGAGCCGACGTCGCCAACGTCTACTTGGCCTACGAGTCTCCGCACGGCGAAGCCTTCTTCGGACTGGGTGAGCAGACTGGAATCGGCAACCTTCGAGGCTGGCGTGTACCTGTCTGGACCCGTGAGGGTGGCGCTGGTCGTGGCGAGGAACCGCTCACCACGTATCTCAACTCGAACGGCGCCACCTGGGGCGCTTTCACCGGCGGCTCGCTGCTGACTACCTACACGGGAGTGGCTTCGCTTACCAGCTCGCTGGGCCGCTGGATCGTGCTGGACGGCACCAAATACGCGCTCTTCGACCTCGCGAGCAATGACACCTCCCCGTTCGAAGACACTGCAGCCGGTTACCTCGCGGGCAATGTCACGGACGGTGACCACGCCAACGGATCGACGACGACCGTGGAGATCGCGT
>MBAC02000947.1:0-14767 GCA_001712635.2 Nothophytophthora sp. Chile5
GTCGTGGGGGCCTCCGTCGTGGGCGCCGTCGTCAGCAGATCCGTGACAGGTGACAGCACAGTCGTGGCCACCGGGGCGTCCGTCGTAGTAGCAGCGGGAGCAGTCGTTGTTGTCGTAGCTGGAGTGTCCGTGGTCGTCGTGGCTGGAGTGTCCGTGGTCGTGGTGGCTGGGGTCTCCGTGGCTGTGGGGGCCTCCGTCGTGGGGGCGTCCGTCGTGGGCGCCGTCGTCAGCAGATCCGTGACAGGTGACAGCACAGTCGTGGCCGCTGGAGCGTCCGTCGTCGTCGTGGCAGGAGTCTCCGTAGCTGTCGGGGCGTCCGTTGCCGTCGGAGCATCCGTGCTCGTCGGCGCTTCCGTGGCCGTGGGAGCGTCGGTCGTCGTCGCCGCTTCCGTGGCCGTGGGAGCGTCGGTTGTCGTCGCCGCTTCCGTGGCCGTGGGAGCGTCGGTCGTCGTCGCCGCTTCCGTCGCGGTCGGAGCCTCCGTAGCAGTGGGGGCGTCCGTGGTCGTGGCGGTGGGCGTCGTCGTCGTAGGCGCCGTGGTCAGCAGGTTCGTGATGCCAGACAGCAACGAGTCCGACGACGACGAGTCAGTCGTCGTCGTGGCTTCCGTCGTCGAGGGGGTTACCGTGGCGGTGGTCGTGGTATCCGACGACGACGACGACGACGAAGCCGTGGTCGTCGCGGTCGTGTCCGACGACGAGGTCGACGCCGCCGAGGCGTCCGAGGGCGCCACGGTGGCGTCGTTCGTGAGCCCCAGCGAGCTCCCGAGATTGAGCTGCAGCTCTCGCTGCGCGTCATCCGCCTGCACGCCCGCAGCGAGCGTCAGTGCCAGCGCCGTCAGCGCCAGACTGCGCACCGCGCGCATGTTCACCATGTCTTCTGTCCGTCCGCAGCCTGTTTAATGTACGTCGACGATCGCGAGGCGCCGAGCGTTGGGTAACAACCAGCAGGAACCGATTGAGGGAATGAACGAGGGGAGCGGCGGCGGGCGAAGGCGGCTGGCGCCAAGGACACGGCCGGCTGGCAGGGGAGAGAGCGCGCGGACTGGGGCTGGCTGTGTAGAAGCGATACCGGGAGCCTCCGGCGCAGTGGGACGCGAATGGCGTCGCTTCCTTCCCTGCCTGCCTCCCCACCGATGGGCTTTTGCTCCGCGAGTGAGTTTGACGAGGAAAGGGTCGGCGGTGCGCGCGGGAAGCGTCTGGTTTCTGCGCGCGCGATGGCCGTGCTCTTGTGCCCGCCGTCCGGTCGCTTGCACCGCTGTCAGCCAGCCGGTCGTGCAGTTGTCGGTCTTGTCCGCCAGTTTGCTCGGTGTCGACGCTCCAAAAGCCGCCCCGTCTGCCGTTCAGCCCGATCCTCCCAGTGGGAGACCCCCAGCCCTATGATACTGTAGCGGGTGGAGCTGGTGCAATAGGCGGGACGATCGGCTGGCTTCTTTGGAGCGAGAATTGAGTTCGGTGGGGTCAGCGCAAAACGGACCTGCGTGTGGGGTAATTCGTCGCGGTGTTTTTGAAGAGCGAGCTAGCTTTCCCCCATCTTGGTTTTTAGCTCAACTCAACTCTGGATGGATTTGGGGTGGGGTGGCAACGAGAGCGCTGTCATTCCAGCCCCAGCATCCGTAAGCTCTGGTTGTCTGTCATCCAAAGGCTGGGCTATCCCGAGCTCCGTCCAGGATGCATTTTAGGCTGTGCTGGAAGCGTAAAACACGCGCGCAGACACTTCCCTTCCCGACCTGCGGCTTGGCGAAGCGGCGCTGGCGGTACCACCCGTCGTACCGCTTCCCAGGATCTGGACTCCAGGCTGGGGGCGTGCGGAGTGTGTCACTGCAGTGAACGCTTTCGCTATGTTCTCTGACCCACTGAATTGGCGTTCTCTGCTTACCAGGGCTGGCGAAAATTACATTGTTGGAAAAAGTACAATGAAATAATCATCCCCCGAAATAATGTATTTTTGGTTTGCTTGGCATGCTGAACCTTATTTACGGTACCCCTAAATAATCCGTGGCTTATTTTACCGACCCTCATAATCCGTACCAAGAGTCCGTTTTAGCACAGGAACAAAACACTATTTTCACCAAAATGATTTATTTCTTGCCTCTGGTCCGCCCCATCCTTTATTTTCCGGCCGCCTGGCCTGAGATGAAATATTAATTTTGAATCGCCGTTGTGCGTAGTGCAATAATCGCTAGCCCTGCTGCTTACCGCCGTGAGGGTAGAAGCAGCAGCAGCTCTCCGATCAAACACGAAGGATACGCGCCACGTATCCTCTTCTTCTTCCTGCGCCAAATATCAAAACGCCACTGCGGCTTCAAGTACACGCTGAAAGGATCTATGCCCTGTCATCCAGGATCGGTGGCAGGACAATTCCTCGCGCATTAATATGTTACGCTGTCTCGCGACAAGACCGACGGTTACGAAGATCCGTGGCTCGGAGGCCTTCGAAAAGCGCGCCATCGATGACCAGGAGGGCGAGAGGATTCGGCTCAAAGGAAGGATGACCACCTGAGGGCGGCGGAACACATGGAAGAAGGAAGAAGGAAAAGGAAGAAGGCTGGAGAGGATCAGTCCTGGTCGGTGCCAAGTAAGTGGATCGGGGCCAAGAGCTGGTCGGATAACCAGATCATGTGTTATACTCCATATTCAGCTGCAGGCGTACCAGATGCAAGGATTGTCTCGAAAGCAAACACCGCGAGGAAATTGAGTCGATGGAGCGAACCTGTTCATCCGGATAGCATCCGAAACGGTCATTGGAGAGAGAGAAGGTGATTACCAGGCAAAAACGGTCATTGAAATGGCAACCCCACCAACCCTCGGCTGTGTTTTCTCCAATCAGTAAGCGGGTTGCTCGTCGTGCATCGTGTGATTGGGTCATATTCTGGCATAATTCGTCCATGGTTGGGCTGTAGCCATTTATTCTGTAGCCATATATTATGTCCCAATTTAAACTGATGCGCGCGCGGTTCCCGCTGGCCCGCTATGAATCTCTCTGCGTACGTATGCTCTGTGTGTGCGTGGGGGTGTGATTGCTTTCACATTCTGTGATTGTATTTTGGCGGTGCCGATGAGTCTGCAATGAAAAATCGCTAGACTCCAGATCCGACAAACAGAAAATGGTCGCAGAGCTTTCTTAGAGTATCCAAGAGCTGACTACTGTAGCTGGACTTCCGCGCCCCTATCCTAGAACTGACGTGTCGGTGTCCATTGCACGTTGTCCTGGCCTCCTTCTCAAAAACCATGCCAGATTTCCTTTGAAAACTCGAGCGAAATATTCATCTGGTCTTATGCAAACATCAATTGGCGTTGCATTTTTCGAGGCTTAGTTGTTGACCGTATTGTGGGTGGCCAAAACAGCAGCTCGGTACTTCATTTAACATACTCCGTTCGAAGATAAAATTTTGATTATGCAAAACAGAATGTCGGTGCTTGATATAAAAGTTATGAACGTATTATTTTATAATATTAAATTTTAAATAAAATTGCCAGATCCTGACCTCACATAATCGCAATTATAAAAAAACGTTTTTAGTAGCGAAAATGAAAATTGCATCTGATTGTATTTATTACCTGTAGCTGAAGAAATCGCACACGCGCTCTGGTTGCGCTTTCGATCGACATCAAAGACAACCGTCTGCATTCTTTGCAGTGGTGAGAACTCGTCGACCAGTTTGCTCACGAAAATCTCGAGCGAACAGTTCAACGGGTCAGTTGATGAATGCCAGTTCAGTGTAACCTCACGAGTTCCAGCCAGAAATACTGATCGTTTTCAGAAGCCCATGAAGTTGTATTTAATTGAGTAGCTGTGTGTAGATTTATCACCAGCTTCAAATGGCATGGTGTTGGCAATCACGATTGCTGCCAAATCCAACGAAGAAATACGAAATATTAAGTCGATGTTAGCCTAAGCTGTGCGTATCCTGTTTTGTTTGCAGTCTACGAAAGCAACTTGATCGAGCGACGACGAGTAAGGTGGAAATCTGGCCATCCGTTGGAGCCTCTTCATTTCTGCCGCAGCCTCCGACGTTGCTCGAAAATTCTTCAGGAACTCCGGCGTCAACATCGTGACCAGGGTCAACTTTTCCAGCGCCACCGTTCTCGAAAGTGCGACATAGAGTGATTGAGGCGGCACACCTCCGTTACGCTCCAGTTTTGTCACAACAATCCCATCCGCACAGGTCTGACCCTGTAGTTTTTCGGTTGTCGACGCGAACGCAGGCACCAACGGGAATTGACGCACTGTAATCGTTGTCCTGGCCAAGTTTGGGATTTGCGGCTTGACTTGGAAGGCCATGGCAGGGATTCCGATCACGCCCGGAGGAAAATCACGCACTAATGTCTTGGTGCATCCGTGGACGCGAATATAAAGTAGATCCGGTGGATGGGTGAGTCTCATGAGTCTCGTTTCAGCTACTGTCGTGTGGATACAGGCTTGAGATATTGGAGAAAAACCCACAATTGTACCAACTGTTCCATTGGCGATCACTTCCGAGTCTTTGAGCTGGGGATGTGTGACCATTACTGGCATGCCGATGAAGAAATACAGCCGCATTGCAACGCGACCAGTGATGTCATCGTTGAAGTTGATGATTTTGTCGAAAATTGCTTTTGATCGGGCATTCGACTGCGCTCTGCATTCGTAAATGTCAGCACGCGTCCGTTCCGCGACATCAAACAGCATCGTTTTGTTGATGGCACAGCGCAATTTGTTCGTTGTGGTGACAATTGGTCGGTAGAATGGCAGTTCGGCAGACCTTTCGTCGTCGGAACTGGTTTGGGCATGCACTCGCGTGTTGAGCAGGTCCAGATTGTCCTTTTGAACGTCGCCCCAGCGAATCTCCGATAAAATCTCGCAGTCTTTTGGATCCACTCGCGCGCGCATGTTTTCCGTAAGAAAAGCGACGAAGTTAATTGCGCTGTAGGCGCCGTAACCTGCGTGGTTGTACTTGCTGGCGGTATCTCGTGGCTCGACATAAGCTGCAATGCAAACCAAAGCGCCAATTTGTTTAGTACTTCATAAGCTGAACCAGTAGGAGACGGAGAGAAAGCAACGCGAAACAATGCAGCTCCTCTTACCTGGTGTTCCTCGAACTGGCGGTAGCTGCAGCCAATCTCCACCAAATATTACGTGCTTACCGCCCATTAATTTGCGAGGCATGTCGGTCATACCGCGTGACGCAAGATCTGTTGACTCCAATAGAGCCTGATCAGTCATCAAGATCTCGTCGACGACCACTAACACGACTTGGCTGTATTTTGCTCGCATTGATAGCGTTGGGGTTGCATTTTGACCGTGTCCACCGAGCTTGATGTTTCTCGAGCTATGCATTGTCTTGCCATGGATGTTAATGGCCGCGACACCCGTGTAAGCAATCGTTTCGACCATACCGACGCGGCCCCACTTTTCGACAAAAGTGAGGATGGCATGGATAACCCGGGACTTCCCAGTTCCTGCCTCGCCACCGAGATATCCGACGAGCTGGTCTTTAATAGCGTACGGATCTCGTCTGGTAGTGCTCGAAAACAAAGACTCCTTCGTTTCACTCTCGATGTCCTTCATATATGCGTAGAGGAGATGCCTCGCGGCCATCTCAAACATCGCGTGCTGCCAGAAATTCAGTCGGCACGCCGTAGAGACCTCGACAATCTTCGGAAACATCGGCAAGTCCAATTCTGAAACGTGATCACCTTCTAGGAGATCTCGATTAGGCCATGGCACCGGTTCAAAGCATTCGACAAGACGTTCTAGTCGGGTGGGGGTATCCTCGAAATCGGCCATGAAGAGAGAAGTGCCCATCGTTTCGCGGTCATCCAGTCTCCGCTCACTGGTTATCAGCTTCGCAAAATAGTCCGTCATTGCCAAGTGAGGAGCCGAAAAATTCTCGGCCACTTGAGGATAAGCTCTGCCGGTGTTGGAAATGACATCATAGAGGTCAGAATCGCTGTGAACTATCTCGAAATCTCGTTTCATGCTTTTTTCTCCATCGATATCCAGCGCCACAAATTCATTTGCATCATTAGGCTCATCGTCATAGTCACCGTCGGATATATTGAGCTCCTCGCAATCCGGTTCATACCACCACGACGACTTGGGCGGTGCGCGGGTTCTCAGCAGTTCGGCTTCAGCGGATTCCCCGTCCCCGTCGTCGTTCTGCTGCGACTTATAAAAGTCGCACCAAGTAGCTTCAAAGTCCTGAAGCGCAGTGACAGCAGCAATTGCAGAAGAGTGCATGAACGACCCGTACGCGCTTTCGACACTGTCGTGGTCGGACAACAACGTCTCTTTTCGATGTGGTTTGAATAACGTCAAAACCACTAGATAGTAGAAGAACGCATCCTCCGGACTGAGCTCAGAGGTTCGATCCGGCAATTGCTTCCCCGAGAGGATCAGCACTTTGCGCGACGCTCCCTTTTTGTATTCGACGAACCGCAACTGAGACGCGGTATTCACAGTCGTTTTCTTCACCTTTTTAGCTCGTATTGTTCACAGATCGTTGCGAAATTCACGTTCTCCATCTCGGGTGACCGCTGCCAGTATTTTTCCAGTACGGATAGACTGTCAAATGAGAAGGTGTCACTGCCCCGAGAACCAGCAAACACACGAATCTCTTGTGTGGGCGATGCCTTGTCCAGCAGTTTCTCCATATTCACGTAAGTCATCTCGTGTGAGAACCAGAATGGAGAGTGTAAAAGGTAAAGAGCCGCCATCGGTGCCGCCACCTCTTGCCCGTTTGTCACAGTGTATAACATGGATGAGAAGATTTTGTAGCCGCGATCAGCGGCAGGTACGTTAGGATCGATGTTGCTGGGTTTCGAAGCAGCCTTGTTGAAAGCTGCTAACGAATACGCGATACTGTTTTCGAGCGGGTGCTGATTTTTCATACAGTACTTGCAAATGTACGCCGCAACATCCTTGGAGCAGCATCCAAGTATGAATCGGACGTCGTGGTTGCATTTCAACACGTTGAGCAGCACTGGATTGTAGGGATTGAGGTACTCGCAGCCTATAGCTCGATGCAGCAGTACATCAAATGCGTCATTAATCGAAGTTTCACCAGGCTGAACATCTGCAGGACGGAAGAACCGGCACACCGATCCTTTTGGCGTCCTCACGATGACTTGTGCGTACAGATACGCCCTTGGTTAAAACTCTTCAGATATTCCTGCAGTCAAAGCATCGACTTACCTTGAAACACGACTTGGCGTGCGTCCAGAAATGAATTTGGACATCTCGAAGCACAATTGTAGCACACAAACTCGCTTTGCCCGCACCTACAGCTGGCCCACTGCACTTGATGTAGTCCACGTAGCCGGGAAGAAGGTCCACTTGCTCTTTTTGAGCGACACATTCAATGGAAGCGTCAATAATATCCCGATCACGATACTCCGAAGCGCATGTGTCGCAGCGAGAGGTGGTTGGAGGTTTGCTTCCTGATAGTGGCCGTCGAAACGCGTCGACAGACAACTCCACCGGCATCAAATCCCCGCACCCTGCCTTTGGACACTTGTTTTCGTTGCGGATGAGTGGAATTTTGCACGTCGTGACAGTATCAGCAAATTTCAGAATTCGATCCACAAAATTGGGGCTATTGCGGAGTTCATCAGCCAGTCTCCGTGCCGTAACAGGAAATCCATGCAGCCAAATAACAAAATGACCATGCAGATCGCCTGCCTGTTGCGTTTCTGCTGCTGCTCCAAACGCTTTCACCACGCCAAAGATCCCCCCACCACGTTTGGGACGGCACCGTGCACTATCCCAGCCTAGAAGCACTTCAATGATCGTATTCATGATCCTGTCAAAATAGAGGGCGCACTGCATCGGGTGTTTCGACGTAATTGCTTTTCGTTCTGCTCGATTGGGCAACATGCTTTGGTTTGCAGCATCCACCGCTTTCTGGTTGAGATTTCCAGATTTTGTGGCGATCGTGTACGTCCCCGCAGAGTCTGGTGACACGGTAAAAAATATTTGAATGGTTCCAAAGCGCTTCGGCAACCCGAAAAGATCATGGCGCGCTCGATAGCGACTGAGATTCGAGCCGTAGTAGGCACTTTCACTGGAGGCGAGACCTTTTCGAAGGTTCACCACTTCTGCGATTTCCCGTGGCGGTGGTCTCGGTTTCACTCCTTTAGATTTCGCTCCGTCAAGTGTTTGTGATACTCGATTGACTTTAAGATTGTGTCGTGGTTGATGTTTCCCGCGTTCAACGCCAACTTTGAGACATGGAGTTTCACGTAAAGGGCTTTTCGGGCATTTTTCATAGCCATAAAGTCAAATGCCAGTAGCAGAAACACGTAGTGCTTCTCAAATTGCAATCCATCAATGCGTAAGCACCGCATAATCCATTTGCGGACTGATAGACGCCGCCGACGCTTCTCCTTTGGGCCACCACAGCCACCTGGGAATAGCGTCGGGAACATCAGAACGCAGGATTCCCACGAAGATGCCGATACGTATGCGTTTGACTTTCGGACAATCACATCCATTCCGAGTTGCTGCTGTTGCATCATTAAGCTTGACGGTGAGATCCACGTTTCCTCTACCGACGCGTCGTTACCCTCCGTGACTGTGCTGCCAAACGTACTGTACGTACTATCATCACGCAAATCACTGATCACATTATCATCGGCAACAATGGAAGTCGAATTCGTTGTACGATCAATAATCACACTTGTTCTTGCGAACGCTCCCATGTCAACGTGGATATCATTTCGACGCTCAACGTACTCGCGGTTATTTTCCAGCAAAAATTGAAGGAATGACCTGCATAGCTCCACATTCATTTCGTACCGCCGCTTGCATGCCGCTTGCTGAGCCGAAGTCATGTTTCCCACCATCGTGACACGAACGACCGTGTTCAAATTCTGAGGAAGCATTGAAACGATTGCTCCTTCGGTGTTTTTGACCACATAGTGGCGCGATTTGATCGTCTTGCATGTTCCACCAGTCACCGTCGAAAGAGACATATAAGGCGTTACCAGAGCGACCGATTGTTCGTCGGTCCGTGTCATGTCATTGAATTCACAGGTACACGCCCGACGTAATTGCCATTCGCAATGGCAAGCACAGGAGGAGTCCTGACACTTCGGTTTGAGATGTGCTCGTTGCATTTTATACAAATGTGTGCGACCACAAGTCCTTGCTGGCGTTGAAAACCTAGTTGAGCAACGTTATTATTGGAAATAAAGCAGGTTTTCAGTCAGTCAAGCCAAAAAAAGAGGAAGCAGCGGTGACATTACCTGCAGGATGCAGCATCAAGCCACGTAGTCCAGCGTCAAAGTTTGATGCATCATACTGAGCTTTTATAAAGACAGGAATCTCGGCATTTTCAGGAATTCCCAAGCACTTTTGCATATTCTGCAGCATCACCAAGCCATTAGATTTCGACGCTCAGTTCAGTTAGGACTCTAAGGATTCATATCGACGACACTTACCGAGATGAGGTCTGTGTCCAAAGGCATTCGTTCGATTTCGCTTTCTGGGCACAGCAATTCACACACGCAGCAAACAACGAGGGTGCGATCTGCGCGAAGGGCAGTCAATGCTGTGTCAGTGATGTTATCCAGCTTCTCACTTGTTGACAAAACGAATTGCAGGTTTCTGTCCATGGCATTAAGCTCCAACTCGCTGTAGAGCTCTTGATCACTCAAATCACGCCCTCGTTCGCTGCAAGACCGCATGTCACCCACACCACGTCCTGTTTTCCTCTTTTTCTTCCTTGTGGTCGTTCGACTTTGTTGACCAGACTGGCGTCCGTTCAGAAGCACTTGGTAAATCGTAGCGGATCGGGCTGCCGCCACTGGTTCCGGATGTCCTCGCCCCACATCGAGCAGCAAAGGGACCTTTTTGCCGTGTCACAAAACAGCCTCAGTTAGCCTGTGCATCATTGCGAGGCGGGTTCTATCAACGGACCCCACCTCGCAACCACTAATAGGGAGGTCATACAATGCACACGAATCATGACGTGAATTCACGAACCTGGTTTCCAGCGCCCAGAAAAACGCCCGGTCGGAGACGGCTGGAGAGTGAAAGGTGTGACCTATCACGTTCCTCACGACATGGCGGTCACGTCCGCTTACTGCCGCCGCTTGACATGTCACCGAGCTACTCGATCCAGACACGCCTACTTGGCGTGCCTCAGTGCGCCGTATTTCATTGGGCGTCACAAGGTGCCAAGCTGCACTGGTGTACATTTCATTCCGATCTGCTTGGGAATTCAACGAAGAGCGCATTGGGGGCACGTTTGCAACCGCTGGAGATTGCTGTTGGCTCAAAGCAAATTTCAAAACCCCAATAAAAGAAATAATGTCAACGTGCATTCAGTGGGCTTTAGGATGGCGCTGTCATTCCTTGCTTGGAGAATTTCACTTCCTGCTTCAATCAATGGTGGCCATCCACCAACTCGTAGTCTACAGGGGTGCACACACAAGATTTTCGTAGTGGAAGTACAAAACTTCGGTTCAGGTCCATTTCTGTTGAACGACGACCACACGCAAAGTCACCTCCACGACAAAACACAGATCGATGCACAACAAAATGGTATGCTCAAGCAGCACGAAAAAAACGATGTCTGTAGTATCGGGTGCTGATGTATGCTCAAAACGAAATTAATTCATCAATCAGCCTTGTTTTTTTTTTGCAGGTGCTAACCTTTATTCATCACTTTTAACCCTCTATTACTCACGGGGCTCCTCCAACTTTTGCAGATTTGAACATGTTGTTAATAACAACATGTTACAAAAAGGGTTATAGTTGATTTTTGTATGGTCTCCGTATAAGTACGCTGCCTTTTTCTGATTTTTTGTGATGAGTCTTGGCCACCAGTTTTGCTTACCATCTCCATTTGAGGCAATGTTGTCAACTACGGTCAGTTCCCAGCGTCATAACGCCTCCATGGTGTATATCGTTCGTGGCCACCTTGGACCAAGATGGCCCTTTTATCAGAAGTCCTACTTTCATTGGTTTTGAGCCCAGAAAAGTCAAGTTTTTGCGCCAAAGAATGTTGCGTTTCATGGATATCAAGCTGAATGAATTGATAAAGGCTAGGCGACACTCACAGTAGACACACGCATCAAATGAAACGCCCCAAAGACGGTACTCCTCACTCAGCAGTAGCCATATCTCCCGCGTCACTTGCCGTGTCTGCGTCGCCGGCCACTTCCTCCTCTTCCTCACCCACTCCTTCTCCGTCGTCGCCCCCCACAGCTTCGTCGTCCTTCTCCTCTTCGCTCCCGCTGTTGGCAGAGCGGCGGCGCTTCTTACCCAGTCCGCGCATTTGGATGTCGCGGCCGACAACCGGCCGCGGCGTCCCATTGTTCCACTTGTTATGCCAGATTTGGTGGCATGTCATGGTATTCCCGGGGTAATGGGCTGGCCGCACGCGGTCACAGAGGTATATCCTGCATAATTGCATACAAGCCACAATACATGTAAGTTTTGGTCATGTTCAGGCAGGCCTCATGCGTCCACGTACCTCTTGCTTCCGTCGCTGCATGCCTCACAGAAGAAGCGCGTGGCGCTGCGCTCTCCGACCTCCCTCTTCCTGATGGAGCAGACCTTGCACTGGTGTTGAGGGTGCTTGCAAATGCCCCCCACCATCTGCCACCCGGGGAACACCGTCAGCTTGTGTCCTGCCGTCACGGGGCGAGTCTTTTCGGAAGGCGTCGGGGGTCCAGGCGAGTGACCCTACAGTAGAAGGACATCCATGTGGTTAGTGCATACATGATCAAATCGAGCATGTTGTACGTCGTACCTCGCTCGCGAAGTCAGCAGCAGTGAGCTCCAGCAATTGAGCCTGAAAGATCTGCAAGAACTTCGCGTGATCTGCTGGCGGCTCGCCGCGCTGCTTCTGGGCCTCTCGATAGACGAGGAAAGCATTTACGACTCCCACATCGATGAGACCCAAGAAGATCGTCTTGTAGTATTTGCGGAAAACCACCGCAAGTTGAAGCGAGTAGCGCTGGAGGCGTAGTTGGTCATGAATGTCAACCCCACCCATCCATTTCTGATAATCTCGCATCATGGATGGGCAGGGGATGACCGCTTTCTTCCCCCCAGGAAGTCGCCGCTCTGTAGATACAATAATAGCCACCAAACACAAAAGTACACACAGGTGGTAAGAAATCCCCTCACAAATAAAGCTCGCAACACTCTAACGTACCGCATGTCTCCATCACTCTGCTGCCACCAGTAGCCAGAAGATGCACGGGCTTTTGGTCCCACCAGACCATGCTCGTCAGCTCGGGGCAGCGCTTTGCCACCGCCATGCGCGTCGTTCCACGCGAAATGCTGCGGGACCAAGTGCGGCCGTCCTCCTTCACCGCCCCAGGAAATCCAGCTTTGTTTGGCTGGAAGGTGCCGACGGAATACACGTTGCGGTGCAGCAGCTGCAGAGCCAGCTGCACCGACGTGTAGAAGCGGTCGGTCACCACCGTGTGATAAACGCCGTTCACTGGGGGCGGGAGGACCTCATGCAGGTCCCGTACGACCGTTGCGGGGCCGGAGTTGGGGTCTGCCGAATGCTTTGTGGGAGATTGACCGCCCAATTCGTTGGAGTGTTGGTCCTTTCCACAAAACATCTCAAGTCTAACATGAACGACATACAGCATGGCCACAGACAACATCCGGTTATATACAACATGTTTAACTTAGCCAAAAAAAATCCCCGCGAACCCCATGATATACCCCGCGGGGCAAAAACAAATATGCAACATGAACACCTCGCACGAACATGCAGCACACCAATGCATGAAAACCTCGCAGGAACATGAAGCACGTACCGAAGACAGTATGCAGTGTCCGCGCAGCACGTCATGAACAGCTTTGTGCCCCATTTGTGCGGCTTGTCTTTCATGTACTGGCGAGTCACGTTGTGGCGGCTGCGCGAAGGAATCATTGCCTCGTCAAAGACCAGGATCGGTGGAGTCTTGTACCCGGCGAGAAAGGTTTGCTTCGGCGTGTCCACGATCGGTCGGATCTTCCAAGCTCTGTCCGTTGCCGCTCTCGGGTCGCCACTGTCCGAGAAATGGAGATTCTGCATCACCCTCCCGAAGCGCGCCTTTGACATGAACCGCCCAAATGTGCCGGTGGGAACCGCTCCCACCGACGTCATAGCCCAATGATCTGCGAAGTGATGTGTCTGCGGACACAGCATCCGCGCCACCAATAAGCCAATGCACCTCAGGATTTCATGGCCCTCGATCTTCTTGTGTCGCTTTGTCTCCATGTCTATGATCTATTATTTCGTCTTCTTTGTCTTTGTGTCAGGCTACTTATCGTACATCCGATCCACGTGTTCGTTCAGGTGCTGATCGTAGTAGCGGTTGCTTTCCGCCGCCGCCTTGCGCCACATGCGTCTGGGCATAAAAAAAAAAGAACAAATCCAAAGGAGACTCGGCACGGGCAAGCACATCTGGCGTCGGTCCATACTCTCCTGCGTATAACTCCAGGTAGCTCTCGTCCGCTGGAAACATGGCCGGATCTACGTTTTGTATGAGCAGCGCGTCGGTTGTTAGTCCATGTTGTGTACCACACCTCAACTCAATCACCACCACGTACCAAGACTCCAGCCATCCGCCCGCATCTTCTTCAGCGACTTCAAATCCTGCGCAAGCACGGCCAACTCCTCTTGCGTCAACTCGTTCCAGTTCGTCGTCGTCTTCTCCCAGTCCCGAGGGAGCCCCGCGATAGCGTCAGCAAGCCGCGCTGCTGCAAGTCGCTTGGCGACGTTCTTCTTGCGACGCGCAAGAATGGCCACGCCATCCAAACCCTCCTCGTCGGACTCGTCTTCCTCCTCGTCTTCCTTTTCTTCGATGCGTTCTGCGTCCTCACCGCTCTCAGGAGAGGGGTCCACCTCCTGTTCATCGTTGGCCCTCTCAACGTACCATTCCTCGGATTCTGAGCCACTACCATCCATGTCCGAATTCATCGCCACGTGAACGTCGGCGTTCAGCAGTTCTGGATCGACCACAATGTTCACGTCTTGTCCAGTTTGCATCACCCATCCTCTATCCAATTAAAACGAAACAGCACGTATGCATATACAACATCGTTGGGTGAGTACATGTAGTCAATTACCCCCTTTGCCCCTCCAATCAAATACGTACCTCGATGCTGGCGCAGGCAATTGTGCCGTCGATGGCATCACAGTTGGCGCGCTTGACGGCGTCTGCGGTGTCGTCATGTCCAACATTCTATGCACAAGCGATCCACACGTCAGTGGACAATCCAAGGAACAAATGATCATGTGCAATGCAAACCTTGCCGCGGGAACAGGAGACAGTGGGGGCGTCTGGCCGCCCCGAATACTTGACTCGCTCTCGTCGTCTGCGTCGTCCTCCTCCTCACCACTCGCGGTGCCTGGTTCGTGCGGCGTCGTCTTGCGCTTCTTCTTGGCGGCGCTTCCCGTTGCCGCCTGCTTCTTTTTTCCTACTGCGGCCTTTTGCTTTTGCTTTTCTTTTCTTTTTTGCGGCTTCCGTCTTTTTCTTTTTTTGGCGGCCTCTGTCTTTCCTTTTTTTTCTTTGCCGCCTCGGCTTCCTGCAGGGCAAGCCTACCTTGCGCTGCCTCTCGCGCATCAGCGCCACGAATCGCCGCCTTCACCAAGCGAACGCGCTCGTTCTCCCTCGCTGTGGCCTTCTTTGCGGCCATGGCCTTCGCTCGAGCGACAGCCGCGTCTTCTGCGGCTTTCTTCTTTTCCGCGGCCTCGGCCTTGCTTGTTTGGCGTGCAGTTTTCTTCGCTGGAGCGCCCCCACCAGTTGAGTTAGAAGCAGGGCGCTTACCTTT
>MBAC02000951.1:0-14259 GCA_001712635.2 Nothophytophthora sp. Chile5
CGGCAAGAGCTACGCCTCTGGCGCCGAGGACGGCTACGTGCGACTGCACCACTTCGACAGCGACTACCTCAAGCTCGACGTCAAGAAGTAGGCGAGCTCCAGACAAGCAGCAGCCAGCAATGGATGGGTGAGTCGTCATCTAGCGTGTGCCAATGGACTGGAGCCATTGATGCCGGCAGGATGGAGCCGTGCATCCAGCCATGCGTGCTGCCGTAGGTAGTTTAATGCAGTTAAGTCGCTCCTTCCTCCGTCGGTCACCGCCGCTTGCGTCGTGCTCGTCACCTCTCGAATGATGCGAACTTAAGCTGTCCGTTAGGTGCGTGTGTAAACCCTGCCGAAATCGATAATCAAAACGATCGGATTCGAAAGGTGAGCCAAAATTGGAAAGCAAGCCTGCTGATCTTATGCAGGTTGGGGCAATGGCCACCTCCAGAGGAAGGTGGCGAAGCGATGAGAAGCAGTGGCTGCACGAGAGGGTCGTCGCGTACTGGGCGCTTCCTTGTGGATGAACACGGGCATCGGGCTCGATCCGAGCCTTCCCTCATCATGTCGAAGTGCAATGCAGGAGGTTCATTTAGTAATCTCAAGCCCAGCAAGCAAGTCAGTTCGCCGCATCAACCGCAGCAGCAGCCACGATGGAGGAAGCCATCCACTTCTTGGACGAGCTCAAGGACAAGTACATGCACCAGGTGGAGCAAGCCATGTAAGTTCCTGAGTCTACCGCTCGATCTGCTTCCTGCGCTTGGCACTGCGACGTATCTTAACGCCTTGGTGGTTCGTATACACCTTAGTGACGACTGGGATTTCCAGGACTTTTCGCCCGACAAGCGCTGCGCACTGCTGGACAACGAAGAGGCCATGGATCTGCGGGACGACCCCCCGTCCGTGAGCAGCGTCGTCCCTCCCCTCTCCGCGTCGGCACGACAGGCCTGGGTGGGGCTCACTCCGGACGCCGAGCTGGACGAGTAAGTGCCGCGATCCCCATTACCTGGTCTTCGTGGCTGGCTAACACTCCTTCTAACTTGCGCTTCTTGGGTTCTTGCTTCACTTCGCCAGCTATGACTGCGCCAATGCATCGGGCAATGCAGTCGGGTACGAAGCGAAGCTTGTCGCAGTGTGCACGCCGCCCGGTGGCATCCAGGGCATCCCGGACGCCGACAGTATGCAGCGCCTACTGGCTCACGTCCCACGTCTAGACGCGTCTAAAGTGGCGACGGCGTTTGCCGCACGACTGCAAGATGACGTGGCCCAACGCTGCTGGCAAGTGCGCGCCAAGGCGCTGGTGTTAATGCAGATGCTGGTGGAGATCCGGCCCTTCTCGAGTCGATACCTGCCAGCGTTCCAGGCGCATGGACTGCTGCAGCAACAGCTAGATGCGCTCCGCCTCGGCTCCCACAAGCACGTGGTGTGCGAGGGTGCTCGGAAACTGCTGTCGCTCATCCGCTCCAACGGGTCGAACCCGCTGCTCCTGCCGAAGGGAAGCGCCACGGCAAAGCCGCACATCCGCCACGCCCAGCTGCGGTCGGTCGAGAAGGCGAAGAAGAGCAACAGCAAGGCGGCCACGACTCGCCAGCCGCCCGCTCGCACCGTGTCGCCTGGGAAAGCGGCGGTGAACAAGGTCTTCAAGCCGACGCCCATCTCGCCGCAGTCACCCAGTCGCAGCCAGAGACCGTCGTTGGTCGCGAGTCCCAAGGTGTCGCAGGCCGCCAAGGCCTCGTGGATGCGTCGCACCAGCGAGAAACAACTGGGTGAGGAGGACACGCGGATGCCCTTCCAGAAGATCCAGCCGGCCAAGACGACCAAGACTGACCCGCAAGGCAACTGGAAGCTCTGGAACTATTCGGAGGCTCGAGGCGGCGTCACGACGAGGCCAGTGTCGTCGTCCATCTCGACAAGCGATGCGACTTACTCGTCGCGCTTCAACAGCGGCAACCTCAGCGCCTTCTCGTTCGTGCACTAGCCTTTTGCCTCTAGCCTCTTGCCTCTCGCGTCTGGCGCCTCCAATCGACAGCTTTGAGGCCTTCAGGCCTCGCTCATCAACGCGAGAGCCACAATAATATACCGAGTTCGTCACTTCTCGAGTCATCACCTCTCGTATTTATAGCGGAAGCAATCGCTTGGGAACTGCAGACCCTCAGCTTGCCATCTCCATTCGCTTTCTTTGGGTCTTGCGCTAATGGACAGAAGGCAGGCGACGAGCTCCGGCGGTCAAGCTGCTCTGGACAATGGGCCGCCTCGACGCCAGAATCCCCCGTCGTCGTCGAACGTGCTGTGGCTCAAACTCAACTTCACCGTCAAGGCGGCTCGGCTGCAGACGCTCAAGAGACAGAAGTACCAGCATCTACAGGCGGAGGCGCTGTTCAAGGCCCAAGGCGTGCTGCAGAACTGGGCGGACGGACCCGAGGCGCTCATGAACGCTCTGTACCGTCGAGCGAGCGACCAGGGAGACGTGCAGGAGCTGCTCAACTACACGCCCGAGGCGCTGGCGCTGCGTTTCAGTCTGCGCAACGACCCGGACGTCGAGGCTGCGGTCAAGCAGCTCTGGGCCGTGGAGCTACCTCGCGACGCCTTGGGTTGCATCGACCAGCGCGGCTACGCTGCCTTCTTCCGCCGCGTCGGCCGCAGTCTCGAGCCGGAGGCCACGGTGAGGCGGCGACGTCGCATGGAGGAGACCATCCGCGAAGACTGGGTGCGCGACAGCAAGGACGAGGCCGTCATGGGCTTCGCCAGCTTCTTCGACAGCGTCTTCGAGCTGGCCGATCTCTGGTGCGACACCACCGACGTGGCCGAGTACGTGGCCTTCCTGGGGCGCCTGCTCTCGCGCATCACCACGGCGCGTCGATCCACTGCAGGTCGACGCGTGCTTCGGCCTTTGAAGCAGGTCAAGGCCATGGAGAGCGATGACGCGTCGTCCTCTTCCTCCGACGGTGGCTCGCGGCTTGGCGACGGCGAAGAAGAGGGCGAAGGTCCAATGGAAGACTGCCCCGATGGGGACGACGACGACGCGTCACGGCAGCCACCAGTTCAGGTGCCAAACGCAGTGGCTGCTGTTCAGTCCGGAGGCTTCGTGGCCCACGAGGCGCTGCAACGTTCACGGTCGAAAACGCCGCCGCCTTCGAGTGCCTCGCGATCTCAAGAAGCTGACAAGGCGATGCAGCAGGAGCTGGACCCGCTCTTGCCTTCGTATTCAAGCAAGCGGCGTGCGAGTATCATTACGATCGGAGGCTTCGGAGACAACGCGTTCATGGGCTTGACAGGCGAGAACGACGCGTCTTCTAAGACTCCGACGGGGTTCCGAAGCTCGAGCGCCAAGTCCCGGACCCACTCGGCCAAGCGAGAGACGGCGTTGAAACCTGTTACCGAGACTGGCGACGCCGCAGTCGACAAGGAAAAGGATGACACCGTGAGTGCCATACTGGCTCTGTATCGCAACCAGGCGGTCAGGCCACGAACGCCAGTCGCTGTCGTGGAAAGCAGCGCTCTTGGCCCCGGACCAAACACCCTCGCGACTCCCACGACCAAGCTGGAGCTCAACATGGACCTCCCTGCTGCCACTTCACTGAAGAATCAAACGAGGCCAGGCAAGCTCTTCATGGCGTCGTTCGGAGTACCCGACAGCGGCGGGAACCTGCCTTTGGACCGAGATACGTCCTCCTCCTCCAGTTCGCGAGGGCGCTTAGCAGGTTCGCGCTCTCAATTGATATCAACGAGTGGAGGGCTCGGAGAAGGGCTCTTGGGAGGCTTCCGAACGGCTCAAGTCGGCTCTGGCGCAGCACAAAGGTCGGCACTGATGGCTGCTTCATCCAGATCACGTGATAAGGCCTACAAGAAGCACGTTCTTGATGGCGATCGCCAACTTGGCGGTGGGAACAAACGGCTTGCAGCACTCGGAGTGGCCTCGGGAGGCCCTAGGAGCAGCTCAACCCTCGCCCAAGCCACGTCCTCAGCCAGTCGAGGACCAACCGCCAACGGGAATGGCTGTGGCTTCAACGTCCAGCAATTGCTGCTCGACGGTGGCCAACTGAAGACCTACGTCTCTGGGGCGGGGCTCGACGGTCCGATGGCAACAGCCGGGGGTATTGGACCCTCTCGACTGCACTACAAGCCGACGCCCACGGCTGCAGCTTCGTCTTTGCCCGTTCACGCCTTCCAGAAAGGCGTGGCCTCCCCAGCGAAGCGGCTACTGCCACCAGTGCTGGACGACAGCCGAAGTGGTTCCGATGATGGCTCCGACTTCTCACGTAGTTATCAAGCCGCAGCCTACCTGTCGGGTACCTCGCAGGGCCCAGTTCAAGATCAATCTCGAGGTCAGACGACAGACAACGGCTCCTCAATCGCTGACAGTTCGCTGAAGAATCAGCAGGACGCCATACCGCATTGGGTCTCGGTGGCCACCCAGCAGAGGCGAGTCGCCACCAAGCGAAGCTCGAGGAAGCAGCGACCCCCACGCGTGATGTCCCCCGACGACAGATACAGCGATCTCACCGTCTCGCCATGGGACACCAAGTTCGACGACGAACTCGACAACGACGCCTTCGTAAGAGCGGTGCCACGTCGCAATCTCCCGCCCCAGCGGAGTCCAAGCCCCTCGTCAGCCCACGGGGCGCCATGTACTGCAACGGGCGCCTTGTTGGCCTCCGTGAGCTCTCCTGAGCTCATGGCACTGCCTCACGACTACCGCGAGCTTGTGGTGGGCGAAGAGGAGTCCGAAAACACCAGACAGCTTCACAGTCGCGTCCAAGCGGATCTGACCGAATCCCCCCAGGCGTCCTCGGCGGCAATTACACCAGGCTCGCCGCAAGATCGCGTTGCTGGGGGCTCTCCTCCAGCTCTGACGCTGCCAGACGACGGCCTCGAAGGCCACGCCGTGGTGGCACCCCCTGGAAGCTCGACGAGGCGAGTGCTGTCGCCATTGCAGCCCAAGAAACTTCGAAGAGATGTCGACCATGAAGACAGTCGGGACCACGGGCTGTGTCTGCGCTTCGTGGAGCATTGCGAGGTCCAGGGCGAGCGAGCGGCCACGGCGCCTTCGCCGCTGTTCCACACCGAGAAACCTAAGCGGCCCAAGGATTCGACCAAGGATCTCGTTCAGAGCGACGACGATGGCGAAGCGGAGAGGCGGCATCGCCACTGCAGCAACAACAACAATCGGCAAGAAGACGTGGATGCAGAAGACGGCGATCTAAGCGAAGACGTGGAGGAGGATGGAGACACGCAGGCCGAGGACGCGACGATGATCGTGAACGTCACGCGGAGACTCGTGTTAAACCCCAACGCCAAAGAGGCTTCAATGGCGAAGCACGCGAGCCACAGCAACCTGACAACACGCTCCGAGATGATGCGTCGTCGCTGCCAATACAACTTCGCCAAGCACCTCTATTGACGAGAGGACTCGCTCTACTCTGGCTGGCTACGGGCTCGCCTCCGGATCGAGAGTCTGGTCGACGTACTGCGTCACGACTGGGTGGGTGGCTATGCGCGTCACGAGGTCTTCACGCGCGAGACTGGGGTCCGCAGTGACGTCGCTGACCACGCGGCTCACATCGACGGAGCTGACTGCCGGGTCGCCGAAGAAGCCTGCGATGGCGGCTAGCGTTGTCAACGTGAAGGTCAGCGTCTTGGGCGAGAGTTGGCCGTCGGACCCGCTGGCAAAGTCCAGCGCTGCCTGGAGCTTGACGTGCAGCGAGCCACGGAGTAGCAGCGAAGCGGCGACGAGGAACTCACTCGCGAGGATACGGTCGTCCCCCGTGCGGTCCAGCAGCGTGAAGAGACGGTCGAAGATGGCGCGGTCGGATGCCGCGAACTGCGCGCTGTCCAACGCTTCGTCGAACTCGTCGCAGAACAAGTCGGGCTCACGGGACGTCAGGTTTCCTGGGGCGTCTGATCCGTCATCGTGCTTCCACGCGGCGTGCAGAGCTCGGAGCTGCTTCACGTCGACTGATGGAGCAAGCGAGGCAGGCGTCAACGAGGCTTGTAGAGGCGACACAGCAACGAGAGCGGCCAGGAACGTACACTGCGTGATCTCCGCGACGGCGGCGACGGCCAGCGGACTGTCTTCGCTGCTGCTGTTGGCTGCAGGTTGCGAGAGCGTGATGCCCATGCTGCTGGGACACTGGCAGTGGCGAGGACAGAGCTTGAACTGCACGAAAGCAGGCAAGACACGCGCGCAAGCAGGCAGCGTCGAGACGCAACGGCCGTCCATGGGCGGGTGCAGCAGCGGTCTATACTTATCGGCGACGTAACCGGCAGCAGCAGCAACCTCATCAGCCTTGACCTTTGACTCGGCGAGCAGTCAGCAGAGCTGGCAAAGGCTTGGAATGCCTGCTGCATTCGTCGCAGCGGCAGCCAGGGAGCTGCGCTGTGCTGGTGTGTATAAGATCTGTATTGTGGATATTAAAATCGGCTTTCGGCGGTCTGCATCAACCGGCCGAGAGCACAAGCGAGGGACTCCAAGAGCAGACTACTGACCTCACGCCAACGCGTGCGGCGCTTACTTGTTGGCGAACTCGACGCCCTTGGTGATCTGCTTCTCCAGCGTCACGATCATCTCGTCGAAGTTGGCCTGCTCCACGGCGGAGAGCGCGCCGAAGGCGTGCACCTTCTCGACGCCGTTGGGGCCCAGCGTCACGGGCGTGGAGAAGAACGGCAGCTTGGTCACGTCGTTCTGCGTGTACGAGCACTCGACCACGTCCTTGGCGCCGGCCATGGCGTCCAGCAGGCGCATGGTGAAGCGCGCGCCGGCGTACGCCATGGACAGCGTGGCCGAGCCGGCGCCGTCCTTGGCCTGCACGACCTCGTCGCCGCCGAACTGGATGCGGTGCGTGAGCGCGGCGATCTGCTCGTCCGTGAACGAGGCGCCCTCCAGCTGCGACAGCAGCGGCAGGATGGTGGTGCCGGCGTGGCCGCCGATCACCTTGACGTTCGTGGTGCGCGGGTCCCAGCTCTGGCTCTCCGACACGAAGGTCGCGGCACGGACCACGTCCAGCGTGGTCACGCCGAACAGACGCTTGGGGTTGTACACGCCCGCCTGCTTGAAGGTCTCGGCCACGATGGGCACCGTGGAGTTCACGGGGTTGGCGATGATGAGAATCATGGCCTCCGGGCAGTGCTTGGCGGCCTGCGCGGCCAGCGACTGCACGATGCCGGCGTTCGTGTTGAACAGGTCGTCGCGGGTCATGCCGGGCTTGCGGGGCACGCCGGCGGGGATCACCACCACGTCGCAGCCCTCCAGCGCGGCGCCGGCCTCCTCCATGCCCTTGTGGCCCGTCACCTTGGCCTTCGTGTTGATGTGGCCGATGTCCGCCGCCACGCCCGGCGTGTTCACCACGTCGAAGAGCGACAGGTGCGAGATGTGGTCGCAGTCCTTGAGCAGCAGCGACATGGGCTGGCCGATGCCGCCGGCCGCGCCCAGCACCGCCACCTTCTTGCCGCCCGCGGCGGTGCTGAAGGCGCGGCCCAGCGACGAGGAGGAGAGCGAAGCGACACGAGCGAGCATCTTGACGTGGAGAAGAGGGCGGAGGTCTTGAGCTGCCGGCGAATTCGGGAATGAGCCACCACCGCAAACGGTCGGCGCGTATCCGCCCCAGAATTGTGGGGCACGCGCTCGCACTCCCTTCGCGCGACCGTCGTGGCACCAGCTGGATCGGAGGATACTGACTAGCGACACCGAGGAGATGGGGTAGCTGGTGGCGGGGGAGAGGGATTCCAGGGAGATCCTGCCTACTGCCACCGACCAGATGCGCCACAACTTTCCCTTTCCGAGTGGGTCGTGGTTGTTAAAACAGAGAGGAGTCGTACTTAGTCGAACTTGCAGTTCCGGGAGCCAATCACAGGAAGGTTGAAGGTATTTTTGGCCAATGACCTTGCATTTCACCGGATGGCTGGAGGCCAGAAAAGGGCGGCGCGAACCAGAGCCGGTGATTCGGGTGCGCTTTTGCGTCGATGGGGATTGTCGCCCGGTCGGTGTGGGGTGATGATGGATGTTGCCGGGCGCTGGGAATGGCAGGAGAAGAGCCACGGAGCGGGTGGCTGCCCCGACAGGAAGTTCAGTTCCCGCTTCAGCTTCTCGTCTTCACCGTTGACGCAAGTTGAACTCCCGGGTTCGCCAGGATCTGTTGGTGGCCGCCACGTACCCCTCCTCAGTCGACGTTACTTAAACGAGATATGGACATTAGACAAACTGACAGACGATAAGTAACATTTTCAAGTAAGTATCCCAATTGGAAACGTGTGGCCCTGAAGCGACTGAAGCGACGCCGCCCGACTCAGATGACCTGGTTAGCTCGGCGAGGCTCCACTGCACAAATTGCTGGCGCACTGCGCTCTGTATGGTGAAGCAACGCATGGCAATGCACCCGACCAAGCGCTGCTAACCCTCGAGCAGCAGATCGCCATGCGCGCAACCTCCACCTGAGCGTGCACCAGCATCGTCTGATGGATATGCTGTGCAGTACTGCAGCTCCAGATCCCTGCGGAAGCTGTGCAAGAGCTTGGAAACGAACTCTTCAAGCGGGATCAAACGCAGCACAAGCCCCACAGGCAGCGCCAGCGCGCCCATGGCGATGCACGCGCCCCACTGCGCTGCAGTCAGCGGAGCGCAATGGAAGAGCTCGCCGCCGAGCTGCACAATGGCGACCTGGAGTCCGCACTGAGCCACTAGCGCGGCGATGCACAGTTTATTGCGCCACAACTCTGCAAGACGCAGCGAAGGCGCGTCACCTACGCCTTGGCGGCAGTTGAGCTGATTGAAGAGCTGCAGCCATACGAACGTGTTGAACACGATGGTCAGATGCTGCGTGGGTTTCGCGTCCGCGGCGTCATCGCTCAAGGTTTCGCGACCCGAAGGCACGTTGAACCACGCGTCTCCAAGGAACGTGAGCAATAGCAGCAGCGTGAGCTGCAGTGTCGTTTGACCTGCCACGTGCTTGAACATGCGCGGCGAGACCAACGCTCGGCTCTGGGGATACGGCTGACGCGCCAGCAGCTCGACCGCCTTCGGCTCGTCTGTCGTAAGCGCCAGCGACGCGAAGACGTCCATGAAGAGGTTGACCCAGAGGATCTGCACAGCCGCGATGGGTGATTGACGTAGGGTGACGGCACCCACGCAAGCCACGCCCAGCGCTACGGAGATGACCGTGAGTTGGAACTGCAGGAACTGCGCGATGCCGTCGAACACGCCACGCCCAGACACGACGGCGCTCACCACGCCAGCGAGGTCGTCGTCCATGAGCACGATGTCCGCCGCCTCCTTGGCCACCGCCGTGCCGCATTTCCCCATCGCGAAGCCGACGTGAGCTGCTCTTAACGCCGGCGCATCGTTCGTGCCGTCGCCGGTCACGGCCACTAGTTGTTGCGGCAGCAACGAGGACGCTCGCAGGCCCGTCACAAGCGTGTGTTTGTCCTGCGGCGAACTGCGCGCCAGCACACGAAGCGACGGCCACACGCGGTCGAAGGCCTCCTGTCGCAGCTTTCCACGCGCATCCAGCACCAACGCTCGGAACGCCGGACCTTCCATGACTGTGTACGCGTCATCAACGGCCTCCGAAGGTGATAGGATGCCGCATTCACGTGCAATGGACCGAGCCGTGAGCGCACTGTCACCTGTCACCATGCGGACGACGATGCCGGCTCGTTGGCAGGACGCAACGGCCTCTCGTGTCCCCGGCCGCAGCGGGTCTGCGATGGCGACAAGCGCCAGACACACGAGCTGGTGCTCCAAGGCCTCAGCTGGCGCGCTGTCAACGGCTACAACATCGTCGCTGTCTCGATAGGCCAGACATAGCGTGCGGTAGCCACGTTGGGCGTACGAAGCAAGCACTTGCGTCTGCAGCCATCGACGTCGCTCGCTGGTCAGAGGCAACTCGACGCCGGCGCGAGTTCGCAGCTTTGTACAGCGCGCTAGGACCAGCTCGGGTGCTCCTTTCGTGTACACACGCCATCGATCAGCAGCGTCTGGAAGCGACACGACCACGGACATCCGCTTGCGCTCACTGCTGAACGGCAGCACGCGACGAACTGGCACGTTTGTTCGAGCAGCTTGATAGTCGAACGCACAGGATTCCACAAAGGCCAGCAGTGCTCCTTCCGTCTGACTGCCCAGCGCCAATCGTAGGGTATCTGCATCTTCACCGTCAGCACGAGGCAGCAGCTCGGCCGTCGAGTTGAGTGCCACTCCCTCACACAGCAAGAGCGTCGTGGCCTCACTCACCGCAGCTTGAATGCTCTCCGCCGAGGCAAAGTCCCCTTGGACATCGTTGTGGGTGGTTCCGGACACTTCAGCAAGGCCGAGGAGGTCGCAGTCACTGTCAAGAGGGAGCCAGAGTCGCGCGACGCTCATGCGATTGGCTGTGAGTGTGCCCGTCTTATCGGCACAGAGCGTGGTAGCGTTGCCAACGGTCTCGCAGGCCGCAAGATGACGCACAAGACTGCGGCCCCGCAGCATACGGCGCACGGCGAGCGCCAGAGCGATGGCCACTGCCAGTGGGAGTCCCTCGGGGATTGCCACCACCAGAATCGTGGTGGCCAGGATGAAGTACGACAGATATTCGCGCAGATACGCGGCTTGCCAAGCTTGACGCGGCTCCTGCACGAAGGTCTCGATACTGAAGCGCACAGCCAACACGACGAAGATCAGCACAGCTACCACGACGCCCATCTTGCCTAGCCACAGATTGAGCGCCTCGATCTTCTGTGCTAGTGGAGTACGTTCACGTCGGATCGCCTTCGTCTTCTTGGGTTTGGACTTGGAGGAGAGAGCTGCCGCGTCTTCCGCCCGCTTTCGAGATTCTTTGGTGGCTGAAGAGGCCTCAGCGGCGTCCAGACTGTAGTAGCTGGCGTCTACTATGGAAGCCGGAGGCCGAGCCGTTTCTTCCTCTTCTTCTTGCTCTGTTTCGGCCGAGACACCGTTCATGAGCGCCGTGATCTGGCCGTACTGCGAGTGCTCACCCACGCACAACAGGAGCATCTTGGCGAAGCCCTCCATCACCCGTGTACCCGAGAACAACCGCACTGGCTGGTCTCCACCGAGGTTCAGTGCGTCGCCCTTGCGAACGAGTTGGGCCTCGCCTGTGAGCGAGCTCTCGTCCACCTGCAGCTCTCGAGTGTGAAAGGCTAGTCCGTCGGCAGGCACGACGTCCCCAGGCTCCAGTTGCACAACATCTCCGACCACCAGCGACCATTTGCGCACGCGAGAGTCATTGCTCCCAGCTGCGCCATCAGGATCTCGGCTTGAAGATTCATGGCTGGCAGAGAAGCGGACGACACGCACCAGTTCGTTCTCATTGACAGCGTTGAGTGCGCGGAACTGTCGCTCCTTCTGGAAGTCACCCACTGCCGTCACGAGTGCGATGGCCAATACAGCGAAGAGCACGCAGGCGCCTTCCATCCAGTCCGTGCTGGGATCGCCACCCACGGCCAGGCCGAGAGCCACAGCCACGACACCGTCCACCACCAGGATGAGGTTGGTCGTATCCAGGAAGGCCGCGTCGGCCATGAGTCTCGCCAGACCTCGTGCCGGCGGTGGAGCCACGTAATTGGCGCCAAACCAAGAGGCTCGGCGCGCCAAGTCGCCGCCGTTCAGACTGACGTCGCGTGATTCAGCAGCCAAGCCTCGCTCCAAGTCTACGTCCAGTGCTTGCGCAAGGCCTAGAAGACCGCCGAGTCTCGCCAATTGCGTATGCAGATCAAGTGGCTCTTCAAAGTCGGATTGGGAAGCTTCTACGGACCCTACGACACTGGAAATTGTACGAAACGAAGCGGAAGACGCCGGTGAAGAGGGTGAGGAGGCTCTTGTAGCGGCAGAGACCGCAGGACTGTCAGGCAACGCCATGAGACGCCGCAGGTCGCTCGGCAGCAGCGGAAAGGCCGCATTGCGGGACTGGGGAGACGGCGAAGACGGCGCCACCGCAGAAGCAGCAGGAGAGAAGGAGAGCAGCGGTCGAGCGGCCATTGGGAGGCTCGGAGAGGGCGGCTGGACGCTCACGGAATGCCCGGCGAGCGTCTCCCATCAGTTAGTGGTTTGTGCTTGTGCACATTGCTCTTCCCATCAATGGATTAGCCAATCATTGGCGTTTTAGCTCCACTTTTAGCCAAAACCCAACGTGTTCAAAGCCATCGGATTGGGTGATGCGAAAACACAAAGGCTAAATCGTGATTTCGTCCGCCAATCATCTCGTAGAAACACGTATTATGGTCTATCTTACATCCAATCACGACGCGTCGTCGTAATCTTCTTCCGTGTGCTGATTGGCTCGTCGCAAATACTTAGTATCTTCTCCGATCCTTGCACGCCACCCAAGCCCACACATCAAAATACAAGCGAACATGGCGCTTCGCCTGCATGCGCGGCTCGGCTTCGCCTTCTCCTCTGGGCGCCGCTGGGCGTCCACGTCCAACGTCTCTCGGCTGCGCAACACGCCGCACCTCAAGCGCAAGCTGGGGCAGCATCTGCTGGTCTCCGACAGCATCCTGGATCAAATCGTAGCCGCCGCCGCGCTCCCTCAACTGGCCGCGTCTCGACCGGATGACGCGAAGCTTCGCGTGCTGGAGATCGGCCCTGGAACGGGCAATCTGACGTCGGCGCTGCTGGCCGCAGACCCCAAGGTGCATGTCCACGCCGTGGAGTTCGATGAGCGCATGGTGGAGCAGCTGCAGTATCGTTTCCAGGCCGAGATCACGGCCGGCAGCCTCGTGGTGGAGCACTCGGACTTCGAGACCTTCCAATTCGCCGACGAGACCGAGCTGCACGCGGCCAATGAGCCCAGATTCGACGCGTGCGTGGCCAACATCCCGTACCAGTTGTCGTCCCTCGTGGTCTCTCGGCTGTCCAACTACTTGCATCTGTTCCCGACACGCTTCAGCTGCGCTGTGCTGCTGGTCCAAGACGAGTTTGCCTTGCGACTGCTGGCACAGCCTGGAGAGCGGAACTACAGCCGCTTGAGCGCCAACACGGCGCTTGTAGCGGACGTGGAGTCAGTGGTAGCAGTCCCTCGGGAGCACTTCCTACCGCCCCCCAAGGTGGACTCCCGAGTCATTAAGCTCACGCCCCGGGCGGCCGTGGAACCCAAACTGCCCACGAACGACCAGCTTTTCTTCCGGAAGTTCGACGCCTTGCTACGGATCGGCTTCCAGCGCAAGAACAAGACCTTGCGGGCCTTGTTGCTCTCCAGAACGGCGCGGTCGCAGTACATTCTGGCCAAGGACGCGGTGCAGAGCGACGAAGACGAGAAGCAGGCGGTCACGGAGCGGGTGGAAGCGGCACTGGCGGCTTGCGGGCTCGCGTCCAATCGCGCCGTGAAGATACCTGTGACCGAGTTCATGGCTCTCTTACAGGCGCTCCGTGACCACGGCATCGAGCTGAAACCCAGTACAACTCGCCATTTCCAGGAGTAAGAGCCACAGAGCACGGCAGATAGCCAGAGCAGACCCATTGACAATAGGAAACCTGCATATTCACAGACATCCTCGCTCTCCTCTACGTTCGGGGCGAACTCTCGCGTCCGGATGGCGGACGTGGCGTGGCTTCTTCATCTACTTCGGCTTAAAAATCTCTCGTACAACCAACCGCTCAATACTCAGGCAGCTTCCTCTCCTCGTCCTTGGCTCGGCAGTCGCCCGCTCTTGTGGCGCTTGCTGTGGTGGTGAAGGTGGTGATGGCGGTGGTGAACCACCGACACACGGAGCTCCTCCGCGACAGGGGACTCCTCGTCGTCCTGCATGCCACTGGAGCTCACGCGCTGTCGCTTGAGCAGGTTCTTCACGCCGAGTTCGCCACCTCCGCCACCCGAAGACGACGAGCCAGTCGGCCCCGCGGCCTTCGACGCCGTCTTGGTCTTACGCGCCACCACTTGGAGAAACCCGTCGCCTACTTCGGCGCGCAGTTTCTGCTTCTTCAGACTCGGGAACAACGGCTGCACGTTGCGCCCGCCACGATTGCTATTGCTATGACTACTACTGAACTGCACGCCGAGAGCAGCAGCTCGACGCTTGCGGGTCTGCGGCGTCAGGTCCAACAAGCTGCTGCTGCTGCTGCTGCTTGAGGCCGTCGCACGAGGGCTTCTTATCCGCGCGGGCGACGCCGTCTCCTCGCCTTCCGTGTGTTCGTCCTCCTCCGTCTCTTCTTCTTGGCTTGGGCAGGGCAGGGCCTCGCCTTCATCGTTTGCTGCCTTCGACATGTCACGAGCGGTCGACACGCTGCTGGACGAGATGGAAACCTGGCCGATCCGCTGACACAGCGACGCCGCCNACTCGTTGCCGTCCTTG
>MBAC02000953.1:0-31761 GCA_001712635.2 Nothophytophthora sp. Chile5
GGCAAGTTTTTAAAAAAAAAAAAATATTATTAAATAAATAAATAAAAATAATAAAATTATTATAAAATTAAAATAAAATATTAAAGAAAAAAATACCATATTTATTAAAAAAATAATACTAATTAACATTAATAAAGAATAATGATAAATATAACCTGTTTGTATTAAAATTATTTTTTGACTTAAAAAAGAAAAAATAGAAATTAAACCAAAAGGACCACACATTTCAATTAAACCTTTATCAATCATTTTATAAGTAACATTATAACCTATTTTTAATATATATTGATTAATAAATTCATAATAAATTTTATCAAAATACCATTTTCTATTTAAAAAATTATATAAATATACACCATTTTCTGATATTTTTAAATTATATAAGAATTTAAATTTAAAAAAATATAAATAAAAAGCACTAAATAATCCACCAAAACTTAAAATAACAGGTAATAATTTAAAAAATGTTGGTAAAAATTCAGCATCAATCATTTGATTATTTAATGGATTTATATAAATCGAATTATTCCAAAAATCTGATCCTAAACCTACAAACATATCTTTAGAAATATAACCTATAAAAATACTACCAAAAGCTAATAATCCTAAAGGAATACCCATTTCTAAAGGTACATCATGAGCATTTTTTATCACATTTTTATAAGCATTAGTTTCACTTAAAAAAACAAAAAATAATAAACGAGTTGAATAAAAAGCTGTAAAAAAGGCACCAATCGTTCCTAACCAATAAGCAAAATGACCTGTTTCGCTAAAACTAGCAAAAGCTACTTCTAATATTAAATCTTTAGAATAAAATCCGGTTAAAAAGGGAAAACCCATTAAAGATAATGAACCTATTAAAAACATAATATAAGTAAAAGGTAATATACGTCTTAATCCACCCATTTTTCTAATATCTTGTTCATCACCCATAGCATGAATAACTGCTCCAGAACATAAGAATAATAAAGCTTTAAAATAAGCATGATTTGATAAATGAAAAATAGCTAAAGGATAATTAGATAAACCACAAGCAAAAAACATATAACCTAACTGACTACATGTAGAATATGCTACAATTTTTTTAAAATCATTTTGAACTAAACCTATAGTACTTGCCATAAATGCTGTTGACGCACCAATAATAGTAATTATTTTTAATGAAAATATTGAATATTCAAAAATAGGTGAACAACGTGCTGTTAAATATACACCAGCAGTAACCATCGTAGCTGCGTGTATTAAAGCTGAAACAGGTGTTGGACCTTCCATAGCGTCAGGTAACCATAAATGTAAAAAAATTTGAGCAGATTTACCCATAGCACCTAAAAAAATAAAAATACATGCTATATCAATAATACTTAAAATATAATTAAAAAAAATAAATTTAAAATCTTTAACAATTGAGATAGCTGCAAAAGTACTAAAATATTCAAGAGTTCTTATATTATAAAAAATAGTTAATACACCCAATAATAAAATTAAATCACTAATTCTATTAACTAACATAGCTTTAATTGCAGCTTTATTAGCTTGTAAACGTGTAAACCAAAAATTAATTAATAAATAAGAACAAAATCCTACGCCTTCCCAACCAACAAACATTTGTATAAAATTATCACCTGTTACTAAAATAATCATAAAAAACGTAAATAAAGATAAATAAGACATAAATCTTGAAAGATGTGGATCATCCGACATGTATTTTGAGGAATATAAATGAACCAGTGTCGATATACTTGTTACAACAATTAACATAACCATCGTTAAACTATCAAATAAAAAACACCAATTACAATTAAATAACCCACTATTTATCCAAGTAGATAAATAAATAATATATTCATATTCATGTGTAATTGATTTATAAAAAATTATTAATGAAAAAAAACAACTTAAAAAAGTTGTTAAAGTAGTTATAAATACTGAACCTTTACGTCCAACATAAAAACCAAATAATCCAGCTATAACTGAACCAAAAAAAGGTAAAAATATTATAGGTAATAATAACATAATAGAGTAAAATATAATTTTAAGAAAAAAAATAAATTTTCTTCTTTAAGAATATATTTTTTTTTTTTTTATAAAAAACTATTATATCTACTTTTAATAGATACGGACCTTAAATCTAATTTAAAGGTATTTAATGTAATTTTTAATTTATTATCCTTTTATAAAGATAATAAATTAATTTTATATATAGAAATATCTCCATATAATTTAAAAAAAACAATCATAATAGCTAAACCAATAGCAGATTCTGCTGCTGCTACAGTTAAAATTAATAAAGAAAAAACTTGTCCAATCATATCATCAAGAAATATTGAAAAATAAATAAAATTTAAATTTATTGATAATAATAATAATTCAATAGACATTAAAATAATTATAATATTTTGTCGGTTTAAAATAATACCAAATAAACCAATACCAAATAAAAAAAAATTAATAATAAAACGATTTAATATATTCATAATTAAATTAACCAATTAAAACTTATTAAAATACTAGAAGTATATAAAAACCAACTTAAAGTTAAAGGTAAAAAAATTTTCCAACCTAAACGCATTAATTGATCATAACGATATCGAGGTAAAACTGCTCGAGCTACTACAAATAAAACAACAAAAAAACAAACTTTAATACTAAACCAAAAAGATCCTGGTAAAAAATTAATAAATTGAATACTAAAAGGAAAAGGTGCTAACCAACCACCTAAAAATAAAATAGTAGTTAAACTACTCATTAATAACATATTTGCGTATTCGCCTAAAAAAAATAAGGCAAATCCCATAGCAGAATATTCAACATTGTAACCTGAAACTAATTCAGCTTCAGCTTCAGGTAAATCAAAAGGATGACGATTCGTTTCAGCTAAACATGATATAAAAAAAATTAGAAATAAAGGAAAAAGAGGGATACAATACCAAACTGTTTTTTGAGCTAAAACGATTGAAATTAAATTTAAAGATTTAGCACAAACAATAACAGAAAGAATTGAAAAACCGATAGTTAATTCATAAGAAACCATTTGAGCAGTAGATCTTAAAGCACCTAAAAAAGCATATTTAGAATTACTAGACCAACCACCAATAATAATACCATAAACACCTAATGAAGATATTGCTAATAAATATAAAATACCTATATTTAATTCAGTAAAAAACATACCAAAACCTAAAGGTATAATAGCCCAACTTAATAAACTTAAAAAAAAAGCTAAAATAGGGGCAAATATAAATAAAACTACATCGGCATTACTTGGTAAAACTGTTTCTTTAACAAATAATTTTAGACCATCAGCTAAAGGTTGTAATAAACCAAAAGTACCTACAACATTAGGTCCTCTTCTTCGTTGAATAGAAGCTAATACTTTACGTTCAACTAAAGTAAAATAAGCTACTGCAATTAACAAAGGTAATACTAGGATTAAAAATTTTAAAATTGTATATATCATAATTATTTAATTTGATTTTTTATAATTTTATTAGAATTTATTAATATTTTTGAATATTGTTCTAATATATTTGTATAATATAAATTTTTTATTAAAGAATTTAAAAAATTAATATTAATTTTTAAATGTTTTTTATTAAAAATAAAATTATTAATTATTTTTATTTTTTTTTTTACTAAATAAGGTAAAATTTCTTTTATTTTTAAAGAATAATTTTTTTTTAATTGATTTTTATTTATTATAAATTTATAAATATTTTTATAAATAATAAAATCTTGTCTTTGTTCAGTATTTAAATTTAAAATTTGATCATTTTTTTGAATAAAACCTTCTAAATTTATATACATTCCCTTTTTTTCTAAAAAAGTTAAACCTGGTAATATTAAATTTGAATTTTGAGCATCTTTTGTAAAATGATGTCCTTGATAAATAACAAAATCTTTTTTTTTTAATTTTAATTTATTTTGTAAATTTGTATTAAATAAATAATATAAATTAGAATTATTCGAAAATATTTTCGAATTTGTAAAATTAATTTCTAAAAAATTTATTAAAGATGATTTTGTATTAAAAAAATTAATATTATTTTTTAAAAAAGATAAATTTTTTAATTTAAATATTATATTAAAACCATTTTTTTGATTAATAATATTTTCACCAATAATAATTAAAGGTTTTTTAGCTTTTTTCAAATCTTTACAAAAAGAATGTTTTCCTAATAAAATTTGAATTAAAGTATCTAAAGTTAATCCTAAATGATTTATTTTATAAGTAAAATTATTTTTATTACCTATAAATCCTATTTTAAAATTACCTTTTTTTAATCTATTAATTAAATGAATATTTAAAATTGAACCTTCTTGACGAATATTACTACCTATAATTAAACAAACATCGGCTTCTTCTATAGATTTTAAAGTATTAGTAAATAAAAAATTTGAAGTTAAATCTGAATTTATTTTCAAATTTTTATTATTTAAAAATTTCTCATAAATAATATTAGAAATACCCATTTTATTTAAATTTTTTTTTAATAAAAAAAGAGATTCTAAATCAGTTAAATCACCAATAATACTTTTAATTTTAGAACTATCTGTCATTATTAATTTTTGATTAATAATATTTAAAGCTTGAAACCATGAAATTTTTTGGAATTTATTTTCATCATCTTTTAATAATGGATATTTTATTCTTTGATATTTTAAACTATCAAAAAAAAATCTAGTTTTATTTGAAATCCATTCTTTATTAATATTAAAATTTGTTTTAGGTAAGATACGTACAATTTCATTATTAAAAATATCTATTTTAATATTAGAACCTATACTATCTAATGCATCAATACCTTCCCTTTTTTTTAACTCCCAAGAACGAGCTTTAAAAGTAAAAGGCTTTGAAGTTAAAGCTCCTACTGGACACAAATCAATTAAATTACCTGAAAATTCTGAATTAAAAATTTTTTGATAATAAAAATTAATTTCAGTTTTATTACCACGACCTGTAGTACCTAAATCATCAATAAAACAAATTTCATTAGCAAAACGAACGCAACGTGTACAATGAATACATCGAGTCATTATAGTTTTTATAAAAGGACCACAATATTTATCTTCTACACCACGTTTTTTAAAAAAAAATCGACTTCTATCTGAACCAAAAATCATTGTTTGATCCTGTAAATCACACTCAGAAGCTTGATCACATATAGGACAATCTAATGGATGATTAATTAAAAGAAATTCTAATACACTTTCTCGCGCTTTTTGTACTAAAGGCGTATCTGTAAATATTTTCATATTAGGCATTAAAGGCATAGCACAAGAAGCAACAGGTTTAGGTGAATTTTCAATTTCAACTAAACACATTCTACAATTACCAGCAATTTGCAAATTTTCTTGAAAACAAAATTTTGGAATTTCAATTTTAACATTATTACAAACTTGTAATACAGTTAAATTTTTATTTACTTTTAATTTTATATTATTAATATAAATATCAATCATTTTTTTTTTATTTTATTAAAAAATAAAATTTTAAATTAAATACACTAAAACACTATATTTTATTTAATAATAAAAAAAAATGATTTAATTAATATTTTTCGGAAGAAAAGGATTTGAACCTTTGATCTTCTGTTCCCAAAACAGATGCATTAGCCAAACTATGCTACCTTCCGTTTTTAAAAATAAAATAATGATGGTAGGATTTGAACCTACAACATTAGGATTATGATTCCCACGCTCTACCATTAAACTACATCATCATAAAATAATAATAAAATAAGTCGAAGTGGGATTTGAACCCACGAGTTAATAAATTAACTGATAGTTTAGCAAACTACTGCCTTAAACCTAACTTGGCTATTCGACCTAAAATATAAAAACTTCTTTGATAGGATTTGAACCTACAACCTAATGGTTAACAGCCATTTGCTCTACCATTGAGCTACAAAGAAATAATTATATTTAATTTTTGAAACTTTTAGTATTTTTAAGCTAAATATTTTACAACACTTACACTTAAAACCTATCAATGTAATATTCTTTTACAGTTTTCATATGAAAAATTTTTAAGAATGGTTTCTTACTTATATGCTTTCAGTAATTATCCAAAATAAATTTAGCTACTCGGCGATGCCTTAACAACAACCGATACACCAGAGATTTACCCTTCTCGGTCCTCTCGTACTAGAGTTAGATTCTTTCATTTTTCAAAATATCTATAGAAGATAGGAACCAAACTGTCTCACGACGTTCTAAACCCAACTCACGTACCACTTTAATCGGCGAACAGCCGAACCCTTGGAACCTTCTTCAGCTCCAGGATGTGATGAGTCGACATCGAGGTGCCAAACGACTCCGTCGATAGGAGCTCTTAGGAGTCATCAGCCTGTTATCCCCGGAGTACCTTTTATCCGTTGAGCGATAATCTTTCCACAAAGAATTATCGGATCACTATGACCGACTTTCGTCCCTGTTTGATATGTCTATCTTACAGTCAAGCAAGCTTTTACCATTATGCTCTACAATTGATAATATAATCCAATTTGAGCTTACCTTTGTACACCTCCGTTACTCTTTAGGAGGTGACCGCCCCAGTCAAACTACCAACCATACAATGTCTATTTTTAAAAATATTAGTTATTTATTTTAATAAGAGTGGTATTTCAAGAGCATTTAAACAATTTACTAGCGTAAAGGTCTAAGTAATTCCCACTTATGCTACACATATTAGATAAAATAACAATATAAAGATGTAGTAAAGGTTCACGGGGTCTTTCCGTCTAACTATAGAAAATCCGCATCTTCACGGATAATTCAAATTCACTGAGTCTATATTGGAGACAGCGGGGATGTCGTTACACCATTCATGCAGGTCGGAACTTACCCGACAAGGAATTTCGCTACCTTAGGACCGTCAGAGTTACGGCCGCCGTTTACTGGGACTTTCATTCAATGCTTAAACATTTCCTATTAATCTTCCAGCACCGGGCAGGTGTCAGACCCTATACATCATGTTACCATTTAGCAGAGTCCTAAGTTTTTATTAAACAGTCGCAACCCCCTATTTTGTGACACCTAATTATTTTAAATAATTAGGTACTTTTTATCCCGAAGTTACAAAGTCATTTTGCCGAGTTCCTTCAATATAGTTCTCTCATTCACCTTAGTCTACTCGACCTATCCACCTGTGTCGGTTTAGGGTACGGTTTATTTTTTAAAAAAGCTATTTCCTGAAAAAGTTAAATTTTTGTCACTTTTTTTAAAAAAATTAATTTAAAAATTATCCCATCAAAATTTGCTTTCGTCAAATCTTTCTTAGGGGCCGTTTCACTCTATGAAATTCATTTTAACATAGAAACCCTTGGATTTACGGTGATAATGATTATTATTCATTATTTTTTGTTACTAATGCCAGCATTTTCTTTTCTGATATCTTCAATATATTTCACAATATATCTTTATTAACATACAGAATGTTCCGCTACCGTTTTATTCTAAAAATAAAACTTGCCGTTTCGGTAAATTTCTTAAGTCTCGATACATTTTAGGCGCAAAAAAACTAGACCAATGAGCTATTACGCTTTCTTTAAAGGATGGCTGCTTCCAAGCCTACCTACTGGTTGTAATTATTTTTTTACTACCTTTTTCACTTAGAATATTATTTAGAGACCTTAACGTTCAATCTGGGCTGTTTCCCTCTTGACAAAAGACCTTAGCGCCTAATGTCTGTCTATTTAAATTACGTTTTTTTGTATTCGGAGTTTCTAAGAATTCAGTAAGTTTTTACACCCCTTAGCTCAATGAGTGCTCTACCCCAAAAAAAGATTTTAAATGCTCTACTTCAATAGATTTCGCGGAAAACCAGCTATCTCCGAGTTTGATTAGCCTTTCACTCCTAACCACAAATCATCTCCATATTTTGCCACATATGTGAGTTCGATCCTCCAAATAGTTTTACCTATTTTTCAATCTGTTCATGGTTAGATCACTCGGTTTCGGGTCTTATTTTTATAACTATTTTAAGCTTTTTAAAACTTGATTTATCTACGCCTACTTTATAAAATTAAGCTTGCTATAAAAATAAACTTGCTGGCCCATTATGCAAAAGGTACATTGTCACTTTAATTTAAAGTTCCAATTGATTATTAACATTAAGTTTCAGAATTATTTCATGCTCAAAAGTTCTTTTTCACCTTTCCTTTACAGTACTTGTTCACTATCGATCATTAATTTTTAAAAGGTTTTGAGGGTGGTTCCCCAATATTCAAAAAAGATTACACATACCTCTTTTTACTATAATAAAAATAATAATTATTTTACAGGACTTTTACCTTTTTAAGTAAATTTTATAATATTTTTCAAATAATTTTTTTTTATTTTTATAAACCTAATTTCCATTTTCATTCGTCATTACTTACGGAATCTCGTTTGATTTTTTTTAACAGTTACTTAGATATTTCAATTCACTGTTTTTTAATTTTCACAAAGAAAAAGTTTTCTTTAGGAAATCTATATTTTAAAATAAAATATAATTTGATATAGCTTTTCGCATTTTTTACGTCCTAAAAATTAAATTAATGCCAAGGCATCCACTTAATGCTTTTATTATTATAATTGTAACTTAAACCATTTAAATGGTTTAAATTTTTATTTTTTTTTTAAATATTCATTAATTAATTTTAAATTTAAATAAAAAGGATATAAAATGTTATTAAATGTAGGTTTTTTAAAAAAAATACCTTTTTTTATTTTTTTATTTCTATATAAATAACCTGTAATTTTCGGTTTTTGTGGTTTTTTTATATTATTATAATAATTATTACTATAAGTATAATTTTTATTATTTTTTTGACTATATCTTTTTTTTTCAAAAGGATATTTATTATTTTTTTTATTATATATTTTTTTTTCGTATTTATATTTATTATTTTTTTTATTAAATTGTTTATTTAAAAATTTTTTTTTTTGAATCATTATTTAATAATATGAATAATATCACCTTTTTGTAATAAAAAATTAGGTTTATTTATAATTTTATTATTTACTTTAACTTTTTTATGATTAATTAATTGTTTTGCTTGAAAAATAGTTCTCGCTATTTTTAATCTAACTATATTAATATCTAATCTACTTTCTAATAAAATAACAAATTTTTTAAAAATATTTATTTTATTATTTTTTTGATTTAATTTTTGAAATAAATTTTTTAATTGATATTTATGAATACATCCGTAAAAATTTCTAAATTGTTGTATTTCAAATAATCTTTTTTGAAAAAATTTTTTTCTTTTTTCGGGTTTTATTTCGTTACTATATCTTAATCTTTTTTTAAATAAATTCCATTTTTTTATTTTTAATTTAGATAATTTTAAATTTTTATGGATGTTTTTATTATTTTGAAAACATATTTTGTTTCGTGGATTTAATTTATTCATATTATTTTTTTAAAAGATTTTACGTAATAAATACATTAAAGTATATAATGATTTAATATTTCTAGAATTTGTTATTATTGGATAATTTATTTCTTTAATTTCTTGACTAGTATTTATTAAAGATATTGTTGGAATTTTTAAAGTTGATATTTCTTGATTTAAAAATTTTTCATCAATAGAACTTTTAATAATTAAAATTAATTTAATTTCTTTTTTTTTTAAAAAAAAGTTAATTTTTGCATTTAAATTATTTGTAATTAAACCATTAACCCATTCTTTATCAAAAATAATAATATTTTTATTTTTTTTAATAAATTTTTGATTAATTAGAAATTGAATATCATCAGCATTTCCTATTATTAATATTTTTTCTTTTTGTTTTATTATATATTTTACTAATTTAAAAATACGTTTTAAAAAAAAAGAAACATTTTTTAAATTAATAATTGTATAATTATGTCGACTACCGTAAATAAAAGGTAAGATATCTTTATTTGTATCAATTAAAGATTCTCCATATATATTTTTTGATTTAAATAATAAATTTAATAAAATATTATTATTATTGTTTTTTTTTTTAATCATATTTAATTATTTTTTACTTTTTTTTCCTTCTTTTTGTAAGATTTTTTCATTTTTTAATAATAAACCTTTTCCTTTATAAGGTTCTGGTTTTTTATAATTTTTTATAAAATGTACAAATTGAGTTAAAAATATAAAATCAATACTACTTAAAATTAAATTATTTGTTTGATTTATTATTTTGATATTTGATGGAATTGGAATAGAAATATTATGACTAAATCCTAATTTTAAAATTAAATTATTATTTTCAATAAAAGATTTAAAACCTATACCTTTAAGAATTAAATTTAATTTAAATTCTTGTAAAAGACCTTTTATTTTTATTTTTATTAATTTATTATATAGATTTAAAATACTTTTTTTATTTTTTTCTAAATTAATAACTAATATTAATTTTTTTTTTTTAAAAAAAAAATATACATTATTTATAAACATTAAAGATAATATACCTGTTGAATTTTTAAAAAATACTGTTTGATTTTTTATCTGAATTTGTATATTTGTAGGAATTTTAAAAGTTTTATCTATAAAAAAAATTTGAATATTTTTTAACGAACTTTTAAAAAATATTTTTTTTTTTATTTGAATATTTTTTTTTTTTATTTGAATCATAATTTTTAAAAAATTTTACAAATTAATTCACCACCAACATTTAATTTTTTAGCTTGTAAGTCTGTTAAAATACCTATAGATGTTGATATTATATAAAAACCTCTTTTTTTTTTATATAAATCTTTATTTTTTATATATAAACGTTTACCTGGTTTAGATAAACGTTTTATTTCAGTAATTACTGCTTTATTTTTTCTATATTTTAAATATATATCTAATTGATTTTTCGAATTTATTTTATAACTTTTAATAAAACCTTCTCTAACTAAAATATTTAAAATATTTATACTTTGTTTTGATTTTTGTTGTGTTATTTTTGATTTTTTTGCTAAATAACCATTTTTTATTTTTGAAAATAAATTTGAAAGCGTATCTGTTATAATCATATTAAAATTACCAACTATATTTTGAAACACCAGGTAAAAATCCTTTTGATGCTAATTTTCTTAATTTAATTCTAGATATTTTAAATAAACGATAAATACTTTTAGAACGTCCTGTTAAAATACATAAATTTTTAATTCGTGTAATTGATGAATTTTGATGAAAAAAAAACCATTTTTGTTGTAATTTCCATCTTAAATCTTTTTCTATATTTAAATTTTTTGAAATAATTTTTAAAGTTAATCTTTTTTTTTCAAAATCTTTAAATAAATAACGTTGTTTAATATTTTTTTTAATTTTTTTTTGCATAAAATTATTAATTAATTTAAATGTGGAGATAATCGGATTCGAACCGATAACCTTATATTTGCAAAACATATTTTCTACCAGTTGAAATATATCCCCTTAATAAAAATAAGTGTATTGGGATTCGAACCCAAGACCATTGGATTAAAAGTCCAGTGCTCTACCAACTGAGCTATACACTTATTTAAAAAATATTAAATATTTATAAAAATTTTCTTAAATAATAAAAATTTTTGATTTAAAAAAAAATTAATTTTTTCTTTTAGTATATTATTTAATATCGGTGTTTCTTGTATTTTTATATTTTGATTTTTTTTATATAAAGATAATTGTTGAACTTTATATAACTCTAAAAAAGAAAAAAAAGTTTTAAAAGAATAATCTTTAAAAATAATATTATTATTTTTTTCTAAATTTAATACATTTTTATTATTATTATCGAATATTATTTTTTTTTTTCTAAATTTAATATTATAACAAATTTTTGGTAAAAAAAAATAAGTAATAAAAAAATAGAAATTAAAAAAAAAAAATAAAAACCATGAAACTTGATTAAAAAATGAAAATTGATCGAATTGTGGCATAATTTAGTTTTTTTTTAATTTATTTCTTTTACATTTAATTTTCTAGAAAGAATACTTTTTTTTTTAAAAAAATTTTGTTTTTTAATTTTTTTATTATTTTTTATAATTTTTTGATTTTCAATAATTTCTTGTATATAAGAAATTCTAGAAAATATTTTTTTTTTTTTTAGAAAATTATTATTATTAATAATATCTATTTTAAAATTTATATATTTTAATTTATAATTATTAATTAATCTAGTATGATTAATTTTTCGATTAAAATAATAAAATTTTTTATTTTTTTTTTTATTAAATATATTATTTAAATTTAAAGGTTTCATTGAAAAAATAATACCTAAAATTGAAATAAAAATTTTTTTATTATATCTATTACCACCAATTAAACGTCCTTTTATAATATTATTTTTTTTTTCTATAATATTTTGAAACATAACTTTATTAAAATGATAATAAATATTATAATTTAAATCATAATCAAATAATATTTGATTTTCATATTGCATTTTAATTGTAGAAATTTCATTTATTTTTATTAAAGTAAAAGGTAAGTAAATATTTTCATAATTATTAAATTCAATTATATTTGAATCTAAATTTTGATATAATATTTGATTTTCAAATAAAATATTTTTTAATTTAAATTTTTTTTTTTTTAAACAATTATTTTTTAAAAAATGTTGATAATTTAGTAAATTATTAATTTTATTTTTTTTTAATTTTTGCATTTAAATTAAATATTTTTAAATAGGCCTAGTAGGACTTGAACCTACAACTACACCGTTATGAGCGGTATGCTCTAACCAATTAAACTATAAGCCTGATTATTTATAAATAAATTTTGTTTTAACAGATAATTTATTTGAACCTGCTTTTAAAACTTTTTTAGCGTTTTCTAAAGAAATACCACTAATTTCATATAAGATTTGACCCTTTTTTACTTTAGCTACCCAAAAGGAAACAGCTCCTTTACCTTTACCCATACGATTTTCAGTAGGTTTTGATGTAATAGGTGTATCGGGAAAAACTCTTATCCATAAAAATCCTAATCTTTTCATTTTTCGAATAATTATTCGACGTGTTGCTTCAATTTGTCTAGATGTTAATCTTGTTTCTTCTAAAACTTTTATAGCATACTTACCATATATAATTTTATGACCTTTTGTTGTTTTACCTACAAGTTTACCTTTAAATTGTTTTTTATATTTTGTTTTTTTAGGGAATAACATAATTTTAATTTTTTTTAAAAAAAACCAAAAATTTAATACTACAAATACCTGAAGGTGTTTTAAATTCATTAAAATGATATTTTATATCATATTTTAAAGTATTTAAAGGCATTTTACCTTTTTGATAAATTAATTTTTTTTTACGTTTTGAACCATTTAATCTTCCTTTAAACTGTAAACGATACCCAATAAAATTAGAAAATAATCTAAAAAAATCTTCAAGAATATTATTTATATTTTTTATAAATTTTTTATGAGATTTTTTTTTTTCTAAAGTTTGTTTAATATAATAAGAAATTATATTTATATTTTTAGTATAAAAAGCATAACTAAAATTATAAATCATTTTTTTTATATTTTTATTTATCTTATTATTTTTTTTAATTTTATAAAAAATTTTATTTAAATTTTTTCGCAATTTTTTTAAATCATGTAATTTTACATTTTTTATAAAAAGTTTTATATTATTGTTTTTATAATATAAATTTAAATGATTTAAAATCTTATTATAAGGTAATTTATAAAATTTTTTTGAATTTTTTTGAATATAGATATATACATTAATATTCTTTGATGTTTTTACAATATTTATTTTTATTAATTTAAAATTTTTATAATTAAAAATATTTTCAAAATATTTTTTAATTTCTAAATCAAAATGTAATAATTTTGGATATTCATTTTTTGTAACAATCCATTTAGAATACCAGTTTTCTTTTTTATTTAATCGTAAACTAATTGGTATAATTTTTTGACCCATAATTTATTTTATTTTTTTTTTATGTATATGTTTTTTTCGTGTATTAATAAATTCACCAAATTTAAAACCAATCATTTTATCTTTTATCTCTAAATTTATAAAATTTTTACCATTATAAATACTTACAAAATGATTAATATATTCTGGTAATATTGTTAAATTTTTATTATATATTTTTATCCATTGTTTTTTTTTTAATAAATTAACTTTAAAAAATGGACCTTTATATTTACTTCTAGACATATTAAATAATTAATTTTTTTTTATTTTTTTTACGTGTAGGTTTTCCTTTAGTAATTTTACCTTGTGGTGTTACTGAAGGTCTACCACCACTGGTTTTACCTTCACCACCTCCATGTGGATGATCAACAGGGTTTTTAGCTACACCACGAACAATAGGTCTTTTATTTAACCATCTTGAAC
Source organism: Nothophytophthora sp. Chile5 (assembly GCA_001712635.2). Classification (NCBI taxonomy): domain Eukaryota; phylum Oomycota; class Peronosporomycetes; order Peronosporales; family Peronosporaceae; genus Nothophytophthora; species Nothophytophthora sp. Chile5. Next base: position 14,279 of record MBAC02000953.1, read on the forward strand.
GTCCAGCTTTTCCTAATTTAATTCTTTTATGATTTACATTAGATACAATACCTAAAGTAGCATAGCAAGATAATAAAATTAACTTTAATTCACCAGAATTTAATCTTATTCTAGCATATTGATTATTGATTTTTTGAATTAATTGTGCAGAAGTACCAGCACTTCTTATTAATTTTCCTCTTGAATTAGGATATAAACTTATATTATGTATTAAACTACCTATAGGTATATTTTGTAAAGGTAAAGAATTACCTACTTTTAATTCAGCTTTTGGAGAACTTGTTAAATATTGATTTAATTTTAAACCTTCAGGAGCTAAAATTAAATAAGATTTTAAATTATTTTTAATATAAGCAATATTTGCTGATCTATTCGGATCGTATAAAACTTTAATAACATAACCTTCTAATTTTTTAGATCGATTAAAACTTATTTTTCTATATAAACGTTTATGTCCCCCACCTCGATGTTTTACTGTTATTTTACCTTGATTATTTTTACCATTAGATCTTTGAAAACCTTTTGTTAAAGATTTAATTTTAAAAATTTTAGTTAAATCATTTTTTTTTAATAAAAATGTTTGACGTTGAGAAGGTGTAATTGGTTTTATTTTTTTTTCTATCATTTTCTATGGTATATAGATAAAATCTATTATGTTATATATTTTTAATAAAACAATTTCAGATTCAAAAAGTATTTTATATTCATTAACTGTATTATATGGTATAAATGAGTATCAATCTAAAAAAATTTGTAAAAATATAGGAATTAATCCTCAAATAACTCTTAATAAGCTTAAAAATAACCACGTAAACCGGTTAATAAATTATATAAATAAACATTTAAAAGTTGAACAGTTTCTTAAAGAATTAAAAAAAGAAAAATTAAATGAATTATTAGAAATTAAAAGTAATCGTGGAATAAGACAAAGTCTAGGATTACCTGTCCGAGGACAACGTACACATACTAATGCTAAAACGTCTAAAAAATTAAAAAAAATTTTTATTCAAAAACGTTTTTCACGTAATAAACGTCCATTTAAAGTTAAAAAAAAAAAAAATAAAAAATAATATGTTTAAAAATAAATATAAAAATAAATATAAAAATAAATATAAAAATACTTTAGTTTTAGCTAATTTACATATTAAAAGTAATTTAAAAAATACTATTATTAGTTTAACAAAAAATACAGGAAATCTTTTAAAACAATGGTCAACTAAATCTTTAAAAAAAACTAAATTTAAAAAAAATACTCCTTATAATGTTCAATTAATCGTTTATAAAATTAATAAATATATTCAATTAAAAAAAATTAAAAAATTAAATATACATATAAAAGGTACAGGTTTAGGTAGATATAATTTATTAAAAAATTTAAAAAAAAAAAAAATTAAAGTAAGATGTCTTATAGATAAAACAGCTAAACCTTTTAATGGTTGTAGATTAAAAAAAATGAAACGACTTTAATTACTAAAACGGATAGGTGATCGAGTGGTTTAAGGTGTCAGTCTTGAAAACTGAAGTATGTAATAATACCGTGGGTTCAAATCCCACTCTATCCTTTTAAAAGCTAGAGACGGATTCGAACCGTCATTAAAGGATTTGCAGTCCTTTACATTACCTTTATGTTATCTAGCCAAAAATTTTAATAAAAAAATTATGAATAAAAATAAAAATTTTTTTCCTTATAAAAATAAAATTATTTTAACAAATGGATCTTCTTTAAAAATAACATCAATTAAGTATATAAAAAATTATCAATTAAATTTTAAAATATTTAAAGAAATAAAAACAAATACAAATACTGATTTTAATTTAAATAAAAATAAATTAAATTTTATTAAAAAAATTATTTAATTTAAATTAACTTTTTTATAATATTTATGTAAATAAATAGAAATATAAATAAATATTTCAAAAAAAAAAATAAATAAAAAATAAATTATTAATAGACTAATTAAATCTGGTGGGGAAATAAGTGCACTAATTAAAATAATTTTAAGATAAAAAAATTTTCTTAAATTAATAATTATTTGAATTTTAAAAATATTATTACATATTAAAAAAAATAATATAAAAAAATATATAAAAGCTAGAAATATATAAATAAAAGATGAAAAAATAAAATAAAAATATTTATTAAATTTTGGTTCAAAATAGATATTTATTATATATTTATTCGAAAAATTAATATTTAAAAAAAAATCCCAAATATTAGGAATTATTTTTATAAAAATAATATTTATTATAAATAAATTAAAAATAATAAAAATTAAATAAAATTTTATAAAAATAATATTTTCAAATTTATATAAACCTGAAGATAAAAATAACCAAATTAATAAAATACTTAATTGTAGGGTTATAAATAATGATATAAAAATAGCTATAAAAATATTAGTAATAAAAATTTCTGTAATATTTGTAAAAATAAAATATTTTAACATATTTTTTTCAAGTAAAATATTAATTAATAAATATATTAATTGATCTGAAAAATAATAAGAAATTATAAAAAGATAAAAAAAAGTAATAAAAAGAATAAAAAAATTATATTTTAATTCAAATAAATGTAATTGTAAAAAAGTTATTATTTTATTATTATTCATAATATAAAAGCCTACTTGGTGAAATTGGTAAACACGATAGATTTAAAATCTGTTCCCATAAAAGGGTTATTGGTTCAAGTCCAATAGTAGGTATATTATTATTATCAAAGTGGTGAAATTGGTAAACACGTTACACTTAGGATGTAATGCTTTAAAGCATTAAGGGTTCAAGTCCCTTCTTTGATAATTTTCTATAAGAATATATTTTAATATAATATTTAAAATTTTCTATTGTTTAAGAAAAATTTCTAAAAAAGAAATTTTTAAAGATGAGATAGAGTAATTGGTCAACTTATCAGGCTCATAATCTGAAGATGTAGGTTCAAGTCCTACTCTCATCATATAAATTATGATACAAATTCAAACTAAATTAAAAATAAATGATAATAGTGGTATAAAAATAGGACAATGTATAAAAATATATAAAAAAAAAGTTGGAAAAATTGGAGATACCATTTTAATTTCTGCAAAAAAATTACGTTTAAATCAGAAAAAAAAAATAAAAATAGTTAAAGGTGACTTATTTAAAGCTTTAATTATACATACAACTTATCAAAAAAAAAGTACAATAGGGAATATTATAAAATTTGATAAAAATTGTATTATTATTTTAAATAGTCAAAGTAAACCTTTAGGTACACGTATTTTTGGTCCTATTACTTCTGAATTTAGAAAACAAAAAAATTTTAAAATATTATCATTATCTTCTAATATTTTATAAAAATTAAATTAATTATGAATAACAATTTAAAAAATCATTATCAAAATGTTACAACATACGATCTTATAACTAAAATTAATTTTAAAAATATTTTTGAAATAACAAAAATAACAAAAATTTGTTTAAATATTGGTTTTAAAAATGCAAATATTGAAAAAAAAAAATTAATTAATATAATAATATTATTAAAATTAATAACAAATCAAAAACCTATCGTAACAAAATCAAAAAAAAATAATATTTTTTTAAAAATAAAAAAAAATTCTATTATTGGTTGTAAAATTACTTTAAGAAAAAAAAATATTTATAATTTTTTAGAAAAAATTTTAATATTTATTTTACCTAATTTAGAAAAAATAAATTTTAATTTACAAAATAAAAATATTTTAAATTTTCAAATTCAAAATATTTTACATTTTTTTGAATTAAAAACAGAATTTTTAAAATTTAAAGATATACCATCAATTGATTTATCAATACATACTAATTCAAAAAATAATAATGAATTATTTTTATTATTAAATTCTTTATTTATTATTAAAAAATAAAAATAATTCATTAGCAAAAATAGCTCAATGGTAGAGTATAACCTTGCCAAGGTTAATGTTGAGGGTTCAAATCCCTTTTTTTGCTTAAAAATGGACCCGAAGGCGGTATTCGGTATTTCCATATATAGTTTTGGGAATAATATTAGAATTGACTTTTATATGTGATTATAGATTAATTGGTAAATCCTTTATCTTCCAAGTAAATATTGTGGGTTCAAATCCCACTAATCACATTTTATATTAATAAAATAAAGGAGAAATGGCTGAGTGGTTAAAAGCGGCAGACTGTAAATTTGTTGAAATATTTTCTACGTAGGTTCAAATCCTACTTTCTCCAACATTTTTTTTTAATAATATTATCGTTTTTATTAATGAAATTTTTATATTAGAGCCTATAAAACAGCATCATACGAATTTATATAGATATTCTATTGTTATAGTTAAGTACGTATCCAAAAAACACTATAATTATAAAAAAAATAAATTTTCTATCCTTTAAGATAATAATTAATATAAGAATGTTAATATTTATAAAATATATGCTTTTTTAATAATATATATTAAATAATTAATATAAAATTTAAATAGAGTTTGATCCTGGCTCAGAATAAATGCTATTGGTATGCTTAACACATGCAAGTTAAATGTTTTAAAAACATAGCGAACGGGTGAGTAACACGTGAATTATCTACCTTTTAATTCAGAATAATTATTTTAATAAAAATACTGAATAAATAAAATAAAGTTTTAAAAACGTTAAAAGATGAGTTTGCGCAAGATTAGGTTGTTGGTAGTTTAAAAGACTACCAAGCCGACTATCTTTAGCTGGTTTGAAAGAATGATCAGCCACATTGGAACTGAGACACGGTCCAAACTTTTTTAAAGGCAGCAGTGGGGAATTTTGGACAATGAGCGAAAGCTTGATCCAGCAATACCAAGTGAGTGAAGAAGGCTAATTAGGCTGTAAATCTCTTTCATTAAGGAGGAAAATGACATTACTTAAAAAAGAAGTTCCGGCTAATACCCGTGCCAGCAGCCGCGGTAATACGGGAGGAGCGAGCATTATTCGGAATGATTAGGCGTAAAGAGTTTGTAGGTTGTTTTTTAAGTTGAAAAAAACAGATTAAAGCTCAACTTTATAAATTTTTTCAAAACTGATAAACTGGAGTATAAATAGAGGATAATGGAATTTCTATTGGAGTGATAAAATACGTTGATAATAGAAGGAAGACCTAAGGCGAAGGCAATTATCTGGGTATATACTGACACTGAGAAACGAAAGCTTGGGTAGCGAACGGGATTAGAGACCCCGGTAGTCCATGCTGTAAACGATGAGTGCTCATATTTAGAATTTTTAGATATAAAAGCTAACGCATTAAGCACTCCGCCTGAAAAGTATAATCGCAAGATCGAAATTCAAAGGAATTGACGGGAGTCTACACAAGCGGTGGAGCATGTGGTTTAATTCGATAATACGCGCAGAACCTTACCAACTCTTGCTAATTAAATTAAAAAATTAAATTTAATTTAAACAGGCGTTGCATGGCTGTCGTCAGCTCGTGTTGTAAAATGTTTGGTTAAATCCTTTAACGAGCGCAACCCCTATTATTAGTTGCTAATTTATTTAAAATAAATAAAAGTACTCTAATAAAAAGATCAATGACAGGTTGAAGGAAGGTAGGGATGACGTCAAGTCTTCATGGCCCTTATGAGTTGGGCTACACACGTGCTACAATGGTAATTACAATGAGAGGCAATAATAATTTAAAATTGGAGCAAATCTTTAAAGATTATCTTAGTTCGGATTAAGGGCTGAAACTCGCCCTTATGAAGTAGGAATCGCTAGTAATCGCAGAACAGCATGCTGCGGTGAATATGTTACTAGACTTTGTACACACCGCCCGTCACATCAAGGAAGTTGATTATTTTTAAAATAATTTCTATTTATTTAATTTTTTAAATAATTATTTAATTTTAATAATTTATAATTGTAATCAAATTATATAAAATTCCTAAAAAGTAGTTAGTAACTTTGATGAAGTCGTAACAAGGTAGTCGTAGGGGAACCTGTGTCTGGAATAGCTCTTTAATATTCTTAAATTAATAATAATAAAATAAAGGAAAATAGTTTAATTGGTAAAATAATAGTCTCCAAAATTATTGCTATGGGTTCAAATCCCATTTTTCCTGTACTTTTTAAAATAAATTTTTTATATTAGAAATAAAAAAATTTTATATTATCTGAAATTAATTAAATTCATGTTATTAAAATAAAATTTTATTAAAAATACTTTTAAATAAAAAGGAATTATAATTTATATTTCTAATATAAAAAATTTATTTTTTTAAGAAATAATATTTAAAGATGAGATAGAGTAATTGGTCAACTTATCAGGCTCATAATCTGAAGATGTAGGTTCAAGTCCTACTCTCATCATATAAATTAATAAATAAAAAAAATATAGTTTATAAGATATTTATATAATTTCATAGAAAAAATAATAATTATGTTATTACAATCTTCTAAATTTATAGGTGCTGGATTAGCTACTATTGGATTAGCTGGTGCCGGTGTTGGTATAGGATCAGTTTTTGGTTCATTAGTATTAGGTATTTCAAGAAATCCTTCATTACAACAAGAATTAACAAGAACCGCTATTTTAGGTTTCGCATTAACTGAAGCTATTGCTTTATTTTGTTTAATGATGGCTTTTTTAATTTTATTTGCCTTTTAAAAATTTTTTATAAAAGAAAATTTATTTTCTTTTACCTAACGTATGCATAACTATATTTTAAGGCAGTATACTAAATCATTAATTTAAAATATAGGTAATAGTTTATTATAAAATAAGTATTAAATTAATAATACTTATATTAATATTAATAATAAAATTTTTTATTTATTTAAAAAATTATTAGTAAAATCATTTGCTAAAACTTTTAATGTTTTATCTAAATCTTTTGAAAATTCTTTTTTAGTTAAAATTTCATCTAAAATATTTGAATGATTATTTTTAATAAAAGCTAACCAATTTGTTTCAAAAATAGAAATTTTATCAATAGAAATTTTATCTAAAAAACCTCTTACACCTAAATAAATAATTACAATTTGATCTTCAACAGCTAAAGGTACATTTAAACCTTGTTTTAACATTTCTGTTAGTCTAACACCTCTATGTAATTGTTGTTGAGTTGTAGCATCTAAATCTGAACCAAATTGTGAAAAAGCTTGAACTTCTCTAAATTGTGCTAATTCTAATTTCATTGTACCCGCAATTTGTTTCATAGCTTTAATTTGTGCAGAAGAACCCACACGACTTACAGATAAACCAACGCTAATAGCAGGTCTTTGACCTTCATTAAATAATTCAGTTTCTAAGAAAATTTGTCCATCAGTAATTGAAATAACATTAGTCGGAATATAAGCAGATACGTCACCAGCTTGTGTTTCAATAATAGGTAAAGCTGTTAAAGAACCTCCACCAATTTTTTTGTTCATTTTAGCAGCTCTTTCTAATAATCTTGAATGTAAATAAAAAACATCACCAGGATAAGCTTCTCGACCTGGAGGTCTTCTTAATAATAAAGACATTTGTCTATAAGCCACAGCTTGTTTTGATAAATCATCATAAAAGATTACAGCATGTTTTCCATTATCTCTAAAATATTCACCTAAAGCACAACCAGTATAAGGAGCTAAATATTGTAAAGGAGCTGAATCTGAAGCAGTAGCTGCTACAATAATTGAAAAAAACATTGCATTTTTTTCTTCTAAAGTTTTAGTTAATTCAGCAATAGTTGATCTTTTTTGACCAACACCTACATAAATACAATATAATTGATTATTAACATCTTTTTTTAAATGAGGTTCTCTTTGATTAATTATTGTATCTATTGCAATAGAAGTTTTACCTGTTTGTCTATCACCAATAATTAATTCCCTTTGTCCTCTACCAATAGGAATTAAACTATCAACAGCTTTTAAACCTGTTTGTACAGGTTCTTTAACACTTTCTCTAGGCATAATACCCGGAGCTTTTACTTCTACTCTACTTTCTAATTTACTTTTAATTTGTCCTTTACCATCAATTGGTTGTCCTAATGCATCTACTACACGACCTAATACTTCTGTACCTACAGGTACACTTACAATAGATCCTGTTCTTCTAACGAAATTACCTTCTTGAATTTCACGATCATTACTAAAAACAACAACACCAACTACATCGGGTTCTAAGTTTAAAGCCATTCCTTTAATATTACCATTATTAAATTCAACCATTTCACCAGCTTGAATTTTAGTTAAACCATAACATCTTGCAATACCATCACTCATTGATAATACTATACCAGTTTCTTGTAAACTTTTTTCATCTTTATATTTTTTAATATTTGATTCAAGTATATATGATAATTCAATAGCCATTTAGGTTATTAAATTATCATATTAAAATATATTAAAATTTGTTATAAATTATAATATATTTCTTAAGATTAAATGTTTAATAAATTATAAATTAATTAATTTAACATATATTCTTTAATAATATATTTAATTTTGAAATAAAACGTTTATATTTAAAGTAAAATATTATTCCATAGATATACATATACATAACTGTGCTTATAATATAATTATAAGTATAATATAATTATATTAATATAATATTTTAACAAAATAATAACAATAAATTTTATTTTTTAAAGTAAAGAAATTATAACTTTACCATTCTAATGCATTACTACACCAAATATAAATAAAACCTATAACTAATTCAACTAAAAATTCAATCATGGTCCAAAAACCTAATGAAAAATTTGAACTTAAAGTTAAAACCCAAGGAAAAATAAAAACAGCTTCTAAATCAAAAATAATGAAAAGAATAGCTACTAAATAAAATTTTACATCAAAAATTTTTCTTGCATCATCATAAGGATTAAATCCACATTCATAAGCTGTTAACTTTTCTAAATCATCTTTTTGTTTAATTAATCCAAAAGATAAAATAAAAATTAAAATTGATAGTAATAAACTTAATATTAAAAATATAAAAATTTTTGAATAATTTAATAACATAATTATTAATTTTTAAAATATAATAAATATAAACGGAAAAAACGGGACTCGAACCCGCGACTTATAGCGTGACAAGCTACCACTCTAACCAACTGAGCTATTTCTCCTTTTTATATAATATATTTATATTTTAATGTAAATTTAAAGCATCGTTTATATACATACAAGTTAAAATAGTAAAAACATATGCTTGAATCATAGCTACACCTATTTCTAAACCTACTAATAATACTAATAAAATTAAAGGAATAAAATGTGCTATAAAAATAAAACTATTAACATTTAACATAGACCAAGCAAAACCAGCAATAACTTTTAATAAAGTATGTCCAGCCATCATATTAGCAAATAGTCGAACAGGTAAACTAATTACACGAAAAATATATGAAACTAATTCGATAGGTACTAATAATGGAACTAATGCAATACTAGCACCACTAGGTAATAATAAATTTAAAAAATTTAATTTATATTTTTTAATACCAATAATATTAAAACCTATATAAATAGTTAATGCTAATGTAAAGGTAACTATTAAATGACTTGTTAACGTAAAACTATAAGGAACCATTCCTATTAAATTACATAATAAAATAAATAAAAAAATTACAAAAATTAATGAAACAAAATTTTTTCCTTCTTTACCAATATTTGCATATGATAATTCGATAGTAGTATTAAAAATCATTTCAAAAATTTGTTGAAAACGTGTTGGAATAAATTTAGTTTTAATACAAATATATATATATATGTATACTAAACCTATTATTAAAATTAAAGAAGCATTTGTAAATACAAAAGGTATTTGAAAAATAGGTAAAATTTCAAATTGTTCTAAAGGACTAAACATAAATTAATTACCTCCCCACCAGTAAACAGCTACAAATAAAAATAACCAAACAACATCTACAAAATGCCAATACCAAGCTGCCGCTTCAAAACCGAAATGGTGTTGTTTTGTAAAATGGTGATTAATTAATCTAATAGTACTTACTATTATAAAAATAGTACCTACAATTACATGAAGACCGTGAAAACCTGTTAATAAAAAAAAAGTAGTACCGTAAATACTATCTGATATAGAAAAAGTAGCTTCAATATATTCATAAGCTTGTATTAATGTAAAGAAAAAAGCTAAAGAAATTGTAATTATTAAACTTAATATTGCATTTTTTCTATCACCAAAAACAATTGAATGATGTGCCCAAGTAATTGTAGCACCTGATGATAATAATATTATTGTATTTAATAAAGGAACACCCCAAGCATTTATAGTTTCAATACCTAAAGGTGGCCATAAAGATCCTATTTCAGGTGTTGGAGCTAAAGCTGAATGGAAAAAAGCCCAAAAAAAACTTATAAAAAGTAGTAATTCGCTAAAAATAAATAAAAGCATACCATTTCTTAAACCTAATTGTACTTGTTTAGTATGTTGACCTTCATAAACAGCTTCTCTAACAATATCACGAAACCAAGTATACATTGTTAAAATAACAATTAAAAATCCAGTTAAAATTAATATATTACTACCAATATAACCATGAAAATACATAGCAGTACCAAAAGTTAAAAAAAAAAGTCCAAAGGAAATTGTAAAAGGCCATGGACTTGGATCTACTAGATGATAAGGATGATTATGTGTGTTTTGTGTATTTTTAGTAATTTTTTTTAAAAATGTTAAATCTTTGTTAAATTTTTCCATTTTATTAATATCTGTTGTAGTTTCAATTTGTAAATTTGTTTTATTTATATAATAATAATTTTGCATATAATTTGTATTTTACGAAAAAAAAAAATAATTTTTTATTATTTTAATTTTATTTAATAATTAATTATTTAATAATAAATAAGTTTTAATAAATTTTTAATCAAAAATAAGATTAAATTTTAATTTTTTAATATTTTTATAATACTGTTTTTTAGTATTAATTGTTTTACTTTTATTCTTAGATGTTTGAATAATTTCATTAGTGATATTTTTTAAATTTGAATTAGAAAGTAACCAAAATATTGATTTTTTAATCTGTTTATCTTCATTTATAAGCATTAAAAAATATCTATCTTTTTTTTGTTTTTTTTTACTTTTTTTTTTATTTGGAATACTTATTGCTTTTAATTTTGGTAATAAATTATTAATAGATTTAATTAAAATAAAATTAGGTTTTTGTTTTGTAATTTTTTTTAAATTTATTAAAATATTTTTAAATATATTTTCGGAATTTGTTTTTTTTCCCTTTTTTAATAACATATTTAAAAATAATTTTTTAATCTTGTATTCTTCGTATTTTAGTTCCATATTTTGATCTTGATGTTTTTCTTTTAAAGATACCTAATAAATCGTATTTACCTCTAATAACATGATATTTCACACCAGGTAAATCTTTTACTCTACCACCTCTTACTAAAACAATTGAATGTTCTTGCAAAGTATGACCTATACCTGGTATATAAGTAATTATTGTATATCTACTTGATAAATGTACTTTAGCTACTTTACGCATAGCCGAATTAGGTTTTTTAGGTGTTGTAGTATAAACTCTTAAACAGATACCTTTACGTTGAGGGCATTGTTTTAACGCTGGACTTTTATTTCTTTTCTTTTTTTCTAAACGTTTTTGTTTTTTTAAAAATAATTGATTAATTGTTGACATATTAATTTAAATTTATTGAATAATAACGGATTTGAACCGCTAACATTTTCGGTGTAAACGAAATACTCTACCAATTGAGCTAATTATTCTTATGGGCTTAAGTAGATTTGAACTACTGACTTTACACTTATCAGGCGTATACTCTAACCAACTGAGTTATAAGCCCTTTTGAAGTAAAAGGATTCGAACCTTTGATTTTCCGCACCAAAAACGGAGGCCTTACCACTTGGCTATACTTCAAAATAATATATGCTTAGAAAGATTCGAACTTTCATTTTATAGATCCGCAATCTAATACTTTATCCATTAAGCTATAAGCATATTTTTTTAGTATTTTTTATAATTTTTGCATTAATTAGAAAATTTTCAGATAAAACTTTTTTAATAATTATTAAGAAATTTAATAATTGAAAAATATTTAAAAATTTTATATCTATTTTTTGTGTATAATTTTTGTATATAAATTGTTCACGTGATTTTTTATTTACGTGAGGGGATTTTAATACTGTAAAAATTTTATTTTTATTTTTTGTTTGAAATATTCCATTTATTTGAATATTTTTAAATTTATTTTTGTTTTTTAATTTTAATAATTTTTGTTTAATTTTATTTATTTTTTGTATTGATTTAAAAGTTATTCTTAAAATATACATAAATATTTTTATAAAAATTGTCTGGAGGTGGATTTGAACCACCGACACAAAGATTTTCAGTCTTTTACTCTAACCAACTGAGCTATCCAAACATAAAATATTAAATTAATAAATATAAATAAATTTTATTTAAATTTACTAATAAAAGATTTGGAAATACAAATAGAAATAAAACAAATTGAGTATTAATTAATAAAACTATACTTTGTATTTTATTTATTTTTGACACATAAATTTTTTTTAATATTTTTTCAAAATAAATTATTTTAACGATTTTTATATAATAAAATGAACTTAAAACACTTATAATTATACCAAAAAAAACTAAACTAAAATAATTATTTTTAATAGCTGAAAAAAATATAAAAAATTTAGAAAAAAAACCAGCTAAAGGCGGTATACCTGCTAATGAAAAGATATTTAAAATAATTATAACAGCTATTAATCTATTAATCGTAAAAATATTTGATAAATCTGTTAAATATTTTATAGGTTTATGATTAATATTTAAAGATATATAAGAAGTCCATAAATTAATACTTGTTATTATATAGATAATTACATATAATAAAATAAAAGGTATATTATTTAATAGATTTGAAGTAAATCCTATAAGGATAAAACCTACATGACTTATTGAACTATAAGCTAATAATCTTTTTATTTTTTTTTGTTGTAAAGCAGATAAAGCACCTATTAACATAGATAAAATAGATATAATATAAAAAAATATTTCAAAAAAAAAAGAAATATGAAAAAATATATCAAAAAATAAACGAATTAAAATACCAATAAAAGCAATTTTAGGTACAATTGCAAAAAAACTTGAAATATTATTTGGAGCACCTTCATATACATCTGGTAACCAAAAATGAAAAGGTGATGCCCCTATTTTAAATAAAATCCCTACTAATATAAAAATTAATCCAAAAGAAATACCTAATAATAAATTAATACTTTCTAAATAATTTATATTCGATAATATTAAAAAAATATTATTAAAATTTAATGAACCTGTTATTAAATATAAAATAGATGAACCGAATAAAATAAAACCAGAAGCTAAGGAACCTAATATAAAATATTTTAAACCAGCTTCAATAGATAAAATAGATTTTTTTTGAGTAGATGTTAAAATATAAAAACTTAAACTTTGTAATTCTATAGCTAAATATAGAGTAATAAAATGATTTGAAGATACTAATACCATTAAACCTAATAATGATATTAAAATTAATATATTAATTTCATATGCATTTATTTTCTGTTGTATTATATATTTTTGTTGTATTAAAATACAAATAATCGTTGATAATATTAAAATAATTTTTATAAACTGAGTAAAATTATTTATAATTAAAACACCATTCATTACATTATTTGTAATATTTGTAATATTTGATGTTAATACTAAAAGTATTAATAATAAATATATTATTATAGTAGTTATATTTTTAGTAATTAAAATTTTATTATTATTTTTATTATTTTTATAGAAAACACCAAATAATAATAAAATTAATAAAATAGTTGTTAAAAAAAATTCTGGAATTAGAATTTCAAAATTGTTATTGAAAATTTCTTGTAAAAACATGATTTATAAAAAATAAATAAATATTCTAAAAATATTTACTTACTATATACGCTATATATTTATAAAAAATTAAATTATAAATATTTATCTATCATATAAGATAAGTACTATATATTTATAAAAAATTAAATTATAAATATTTTTTTGTTATAAAAATTAAATTATTAATTAAAATGGCTTTAAAAAAAATAAAAAATTTTTCAATAAATTTTGGACCACAACATCCAGCTGCTCACGGTGTTTTAAGATTAATTTTAGAATTAAATGGAGAAGTTGTTAAAAAAGCTGATTCACATATAGGTTTATTACATAGAGGTACTGAAAAATTGATTGAATATAAAAATTATTTACAAGCATTACCTTATTTTGATAGATTAGATTATGTTTCCATGATGTGTCAAGAACATGCTTATGTTTTAGCAGTTGAAAAATTATTAAACTGTAATATACCTTTAAGAGCTCAATATATTAGAGTTCTTTTTTCTGAAATTACACGTATATTAAATCATTTATTAGCTGTATGTTGTCATGCTTTAGATGTTGGAGCAATGACACCCTATTTTTGGGGATTTGAAGAACGTGAAAAATTAATGGAATTTTATGAAAGAGTTTCAGGAGCACGTATGCATTCAGCTTATTTTAGACCCGGTGGTGTTCATCAAGACTTACCTAAAGGTTTATTAAATGATATTTATATTTTTTGTGATCAATTTAATACAAGATTAGATGAAATTGAAGAAATGTTAACTAATAATAGAATTTGGAAACAAAGATTAGTTGATATAGGTGTTATAACAGCAAAAGAAGCTTTAAATCGAGGATTTAGCGGTGTTATGTTAAGAGGATCTGGTATTACATGGGATTTAAGAAAAACACAACCTTATGAAATTTATGATCAATTAGATTTTGATATACCTGTAGGAACAAATGGTGATTGTTATGATCGTTATTTAATTAGAATCGAAGAAATGAGACAATCAATTCGAATTATTTTACAAGTTTTAAATAAAATTCCAGAAGGTTCTATTAAATTAGACGATAAAAAAATTACAAATCCTAACCGAATTCAATTAAAAAATTCAATGGAATCTTTAATTCATCATTTTAAATATTATTCAGAAAATATTACACCAAATAGTGGTGAAACATATACTGTAATTGAAGCACCTAAAGGTGAATATGGTGTTTATTTAATATCTGATGGAACGAATAAACCTTATCGTTGTAAAATAAAATCTCCGGGTTTTTTACATTTACAAGCATTAGATTTTATGGCAAAAAATCATATGATTGCAGATGTTGTAACTATTATTGGTACTTTAGATGTTGTTTTTGGTGAAATAGATCGTTAATTCAAAATCAAATTTTTACTAATTTTAATACAAAATATATATGTTAAAACAAAAAAATAAATATTTTAAAAAATACAAATTAAATCAACTACAAAAAATTAAACAAACTTATAAATATATTTATATTTTTCGTTATAATGACTTAAATATTAACGAAATAATATTAATAAAAAAAAAAATCAAAAAATTAAATTATAAATCTTTAATGTTAAATCAAAATTTAATTACTAATATTTTTTTAAATTTAAAAGGACAAGGTTCTCTTTTAATTATATATGGTAATGGCGATTTTAATTTAATTGAAAATTTTTCAAATTTAAAAAAAATTGAATTAATTTATTTAAAAAAAAAAAATAATATTTATTCAAATTTAAAAATCAAACAAATACTATCTTTATCAAAAAATTATTTACCTTTAAATAATTTAATAGTTAATCCTTTTTTAATTTTTATATATTATTTAAGAAAAATTTAAAAAGGCGAATATAACTTAAAGGTAGAGTGTTAGATTGTGGGTCTAAATGTTATGGGTTCAAATCCCATTATTCGCCCTTATTTTTCAAAAATTAATAATCAAATTTATGTTTAAAAATTCTCTATTACTTCTTTTACTTATTTTACCACTAATTACAATTATTGTATTATCTTTTTTAAAAGATGAAAAATTTATTAAAAATTTTAGTATTTTTATGTCTTTTTTCATTTTTATAATGTCATTACCACTTTGGATTTTATTTGATAAATCTACTTCAAATTTCCAATATTTATTTAAAATTGAATGGATTAATCAATTTAATATAAATTTTTATTTAGGTATTGACGGTATTTCTTTATTTTTTATAATTTTAACAACATTTTTAATACCTATTTGTATGTTAATTAGTTATGAAATTATAAATAAAAATATAAAAGAATATTTTATTTTATATTTTATTTTAGAATTTTGTTTAATTATTTCATTTAGTGTATTAGATTTACTTATATTTTATATTTTCTTTGAAAGTGTTTTAATACCTATGTTTTTAATAATAGGTATTTGGGGATCAAGAGAACGTAAAATAAAAGCTTCTTATTTATTTTTTTTATATACTTTAGCCGGTTCTTTATTTATGTTTATTGCAATTATACATTTATTTTTAACTGTAGGTACAACTGATTATCAAATTTTATATTATAGTAATTTTGATTTTTCATATGAAAAATTATATTTTTTAGCTTTTTTTTTATCTTTTGCTGTTAAAGTACCTATGTTACCTTTTCACGTTTGGTTACCTGAAGCACATGTTGAAGCGCCAACAGCAGGTTCTGTTTTATTAGCGGGTATTTTATTAAAATTAGGTTCATATGGTATGATTCGTTTTTTAGTACCTTTATTTCCTAAAGCTACTTTATATTTTACACCTTATGTTTTAGTTTTATGTTTAATTTCTGTTATATATGCCTCATTAACAGCTATTAGACAAACGGATTTAAAACGTATTATTGCTTATGCATCAGTAGCTCATATGAATTTTATTATTTTAGGTATTTTTTCTTTAACTATACAAGGTTTAGAAGGAAGTATTATTCAAATGATTAGTCACGGTTTAGTTTCTAGTGGTTTATTTTTTTCGATTGGATGTTTATATGATCGTTATCATACACGTTTTATAAATTATTACGGTGGTTTAGCACATACAATGCCTTTATTTTGTATAGCTTTATTTATTTATGTATTAGCTAATATGTCAATTCCAGGTTCAAGTAGTTTTGTTGGAGAAATTCTAATATTAACTGGTGTTTTTGAGGATAATACTACAACAGCTATTTTTGCTATTATTGGTATGTTTTTAGGCGGTATTTATTCATTATTATTTTATAATAGAATATGTTATGGTAATATTCAAAATATTTATTTAAAAATTTATTATGATTTAACTTATCGTGAATTTTTGATACATTTAATTTTAATTGCAAATATTTTCTTATTAGGTTTATATCCTAAAATTTTTGAAAGTTGTATGCATGAAAGTGTTTCTAAAATTTTAATACATATAGATTTTTCTTATTTTTATTAAAAATAAATAATATATTTATTATTTATTTTTAATAAAAAAGCCCTTTTAGTCTAGTGGTAAGGACATTGCCTTTTCACGGCAAAGACACGAGTTCAATTCTCGTAAAGGGTATTATATAAATATATTTATATACTATAAAAATTTTAACTATGATACGGTATAATAGGCTTTATTCTCTTTAAAAATAACATTAATAAATAAATAAAAAAATATATATATAT
>MBAC02000954.1:0-32813 GCA_001712635.2 Nothophytophthora sp. Chile5
GCTTCCGATTTTTGCGGAACATGGCTGCAATATACCCAGGCGAGTACTCGCCATCGTCGCTCACCACGAAGCTGTCGTCGCTGTCCTCTTCACTGAACGGGTCGGGGCGTCGCCCGCGCGACGACTCCTTACGCGGGCGCTCGCGTTGCTGCGAGGTCGCCGACGTCGAGTGCTTACGCCGCAGATCATCCAGCGCCTGCTGGATCAAGCGGTGGTGGCCCTTCTTGGGCACCAATGCGGGCAAATCCGACTTCTCGATGGTGCTCAGCAGTTTCACCGAGTCGAAGCCGTTCTCGAAGAATGCCGGCGCGTACTCACTCATGTCCACGCTCAAGCCCTTGAGCCACGCCAGTACCTCGCGCTGGCCCTCCGAGTAGTTCGCCGCCTTCCGTCTGGCCGTCGCGGTGGGCGTACGGCTCTTTTGGGCGCCGCCACTCGACTTGCTGCTGGTTGGGGCGGCGGCCACGCCGCACACACGAGGGAACATCTTGTCCAGCATCGCCTTCCGCGCATCCGGCGCCGGCGGGAGCCTCTCTGGCGCTGAGGCTCTGGACGGCCGCGAGCCGGATCTCGCTCTCCCCTCCACCTGCGGCCGACTCGACCGAGAATTGCTGGGCGCCTGCTCGGGCGCTCGTCTATCCACGTCGCCGCTGGGCTGTCCGCCGGGTTGTCCCGACAGCGCGCGCAGTTTAAGTTGGCGCTGTCGGTGTCTCTCATCCGCGGTCCTAGGACGTCGCAGTTGGCATGACACATACCGCAACAGAATCGCATCAGGCGTTTGGGACCACAGCATCAGCACGCAGAACTGACGACTTACATGCCGGCCGGGGAGCGTGAAGGCGCCGGACGACGCGCTTGCGACGGTACACGTGACACGGGAATGACTCGGCGAGCTGTCGGAGGCGCCGACGAAGCGCGCTGTGAAGGAGCCGACGATAGACCCGTCAGTCGACGGCGCTGGGCGAGCTGCGCGCGGCCGATGGAGCTACGTGACGGCGCCGCCGAGATGGTGGTCCCTCTCCGGCCTTTCGCCACCGGGCGGGTCAACACCTGCACCGTGCGCGATTCGCGCTTGGCCTTCTCGGAGGCGTAGCCTTCCTGAAGGCGCTTCCTCGCGTTTTCAAAGCGCTTCGCATCCGCAGCGTCTACAGGTTCGCAACCACAGTTACGACCCCCAACAACCATTAGTCGGCCATCCTGCTCTCCTATACACCTCCACCAGCTCAATTCGCACCTCGTTTGGGTGGCGACGCGCTCGGCACACGCTGCGGCGGCCTCTCCACGCCCGTACTACTGGCTTTGCTGCCGCCCAACCCCACCTGACTCTTCCACTTCTTCGTGAGAGTGGAGCTGTAGCCTCGCACCATCTCATCGTCGTGTTTCTTGAGTTTGTTCACGGCGGCGCCGATCTTGGTGCGCTGCAGCAGGTCCATGTCCACCTGCAGCGTCGTGAGCTTGCTCAGCAGACGCTGCATGTCCGGCACCACGCTCTTGTCGGACGTCCAGCCGTCGCGCTTCACCACCCGCGAGATCTGCTGCGCCATGTCCGCCACATCCGCCTCGTCCGACATGCTGTCCCTCTATATGTATCTGTGTGCTTCTCTGCGTATCTAGCGAGCGGCCGGAGCGCGGGGCGGGCTGCAATGCGCTGCAATGGAGCGAGCGGTCTGCCTCCTTCGTGTCTTGCTTGTTGGGTCGGCCGCCCTGAACTCAATGAAGCAAGCAAGCGGCGGACTGCGTGGCAGAATTCCGGCTAACTTTAGGAAACAACCTCGTTTTACAAGGGGAAAAACCTCGGGTGACGCCCGACACCCACCGCACCAAGTATACGTTCTCGTCCGGATATTAAAACTGGGACGGAGCGGACGAACTTAACAGCAGGCTGAGCTGACAGCGTTAAGTACGTATGCACTGCAGATCGAACCTGGAGCACGATGATTGGCACGAAGTTGCTGGCGCCGCGCCGCGCGCTGTGGCGGCCCGTGGGGAGGCGCCACGCCTCATACTTACTAGGCATCGAGACGAGGTGCGCGTGCTCTTAATTTTGCTGCTTACTACAGCGGAAAACGGGTCTCTAACGCCGCGTGGGCACTGAATGATGCGGCAGCTGCGATGACACGGCGGCCGCCGTGCTGGACGGCGACGGCCGCGTGCTCAGCAGCGTCATCTCGTCGCAGTGGGAGCTCAATGCTCAGTGGAAAGGTGTGCTTCGTGATCCCGTTACACGAGAACTGGCGGATGTTGACCTCTACTTGACGTAGGAATCGTGCCGGCTTTGGCGGCTCGAGCGCACGCCGACAACCTGCCGCATGTGATCGCCGCCGCCGTCGAGCAGAGGTGAGGAATCTGGTGCGGTGCATCTGTTCTAGCGGTGTGTGGTAGTCTGTCCTCACACTTACTGGGATTTGCTGCAGCGGATTGGAGAGCGTGCAGCAGCTTTCGGCCATCGCGGTGACCTCCGGCCCGGGACTCGCTCCGTGTCTGGACGTGGGGCTGCGTACGGCACGACAGCTTTGCATCGACAATCCAGACATTGCATTCCTGCAGATCAACCACCTGGAGGTCTGCTGGCCTGCTGGCCTGCTGCATATCTGCCTTCTGCTTGATCTCGGCGCTTACTAACCGCTTCTGATGACGATTCGCTGCTGATGCTCCAGGCTCACGTGCTAGTGTCGCGTCTGCCACATGTGCGTGAGAATCGCAGACTCCACTGTGATAGCTCCACTGCAATACTCGCATTCTTTATTGACGAAAACAGCACGTTGTACTCGCTTCTCTCTTGGCAATTCTGTAGACGGAGGCGCCACCGCCGGAGTTCCCGTTCGTCGTGCTGCTCGTATCCGGAGGTCATTGCTGCCTTGTCCTGGCCAAGGGCGTGGGCGATTACGAGCTGCTTGGCAACACGCTCGACGATTCCATCGGCGAAGCCTACGACAAGGTGGCCAGGATGCTGGACATCACTGCCTCGGCCTTATCCAACGGCAAGGGCGTACATGGTGGCAAGCTGATCGAGGACATGGCCGCGCGCGGCAACGACCGCGCCTTCCCGTTCACGGAGCCCATGAAGCACCGGCGGGTACGAGAAACAAGCCTCCTTCTCGCATTCAGTGCGAAAGAGTCACTCACGGGTGTTGTGGCTTTCACAGGACTGTGACTTCTCGTACTCGGGGATCAAGACGGCGATGCTTCGCGAAGTGAAGAAGGTTGCGATCGTCCCATGCTTTCCATCTACGCTTGTTGTGGCTAATGCTTATGCTTTATATCGTGGTTGTGAAACGTGTCTGAATCAATAGCTGGGCGAGCTGGACGAGAAGACCAAGGAAGATCTCTGCGCTTCCTTTCAGGTTCGATTTCTCAGCATTGCACTGCTGGTCATGATGTCGATTCATTCCCAGCTTGCCTAACGCTTTCTCTCTGTTTGGTATATCGGTGGCGCCTTCAACAGCGAAGAGCGGTGGACCAGCTGGTCACACGAGTGCGGCGAGCGTGTCAATGGAGCAAAGATCGACTGGGCGACGACATCAAGAGCCTCGTACGTCCAGATTTCCTTTCAAAGCCCGCTATTCCATGTATCGCCTTGTACCCAGGAGCTGAGGAAGCTTACATCACGGTGTGTCTCTAGGTTGTGTGCGGTGGCGTGGCATCGAACCAATACCTCCGTGGACGCATGCAGGAAGCCGCCGTGGAAGAAGGATTGGAAGCGGTCTTCCCTCCGGCAAAGTACTGCACCGATAACGGCGTCATGGTCGCTTGGGCGGGACTCGAACGGCACGCCAAGGGCATGCGCAGCGACCCAGAATCCGCGCGTTATCGACCACGATGGCCACTCGAGACGTTGCATCCTCTCTAGGCGTCTGTCTCGCCTGCATAATGTGGATAAAGATCGAGCTTGGAGCGGCAGCCAATAGAGAGACCAGGCGTCCGTCAGCTTCCAAGCCACCAGCTTACTGCTTTTAGCGAATAGAGTTCACTTGCGAAGGAGTTGACGCAGCTTGGCCTGCGTCGCTGAAAGCGCCTGCAGCTCGGTCACAAATGCTCTCCATACCAGCAGACGCAGAAGCTGGTGCTGAGTGTCTTATGGCCGGAGTCTTTGCTGATTTGCCCTGCTCCTCGGGTCCATCGAGTCTCTCACTCGCCTCTGCTTTGCTCACAAAGGCCAGGAACTCGTGATGGTCGATGTAGCCGTCTTGGTTGGCGTCAAACTTCACGGCAAGCAATTTGGCCTCGCCGTCGCTAAGACTGACGCCGAGATGGTCCATAACCAGCTGAAACTCCTTGAGCGTCAGCACACCACGTCCACTTCGATCGAAGCGATAAAACAGCAGCTTCACGTCTCGTGCCGTTAAGCTCGCGCTCTTCCGCTCGCGCCATCGCTTCAGGAACGCCCGGCGGTTGAAGAAGCCCCACAGCAGCTCTCCATAGTCCACTTCCCCGCTGCCATTGACGTCAAAGTGCTTGAAGAAAGCCACACTCTGCTCCTTCGTAAGCGCCGCTGAGTCGCTCCGGCCATTCTCACGCAGAAGCTGCTGGAACTCAGCGTAACTCAATGTGCCACTGCGATCAAGGTCGTACCGACGGAAGAGATCGACGCTTTGCCCGGACTGCAGCACCAGACGACGCACCTTTCGCATGGCGCTCTCTAGTGCGCTCTCCGCCGCCACAAGCCCAGCTTCTTGGACTTCGTGACGTCGTCCATGGAGGTCATAAACGGCATTCTCGCCTGGCGCCTCGCCGTTTACCAGCTCCAGATCTCGCTGAGAGAGCTGGCCTGGGCCGAGCCACACGGCGCCAGGCTTGGTCTTCTCGGTGTTACCCAAAGCCACACGCACTCGGATCTTGACTCTCTCTTGCTCGCGTTGGGCGGCGATCGTCGTCTGTTTCACACGCGCGTCTAACGTACGCAGCTCTTCGTGGTACTCGAGGGTGTCGGCAAGTAGCTGACGCGCCGCCCGAGCATCGAGGCGCCTCTTCTCGTTGCGGCGCAGCTTCCGCGCGGTCTCTTTCAGCAGTTGAGTGTGACGCAAAGCTGCCATGCGCTGAACTTTGTCGTGCGTCTGCTTTGCAACTTGAAGGTCTCGTTGAGATGCAATAAGCTCCTTCTGGAAGTGGCGACGAACTTCCGTCCACTCGTTGGATGGCTCCGTTGGGTCCACGATATCCAGAGAGTGACATCGAGGATTCAAACGCACCGCTGTCGGCTTGAGCGTTAGCCTCTCTTGGCTCGCTTCATTCCTTGAAGTCTGCAATACGTCACGACTGCTTTTAATGGACGACCTGGAATCCGTTAGCTGCTTCGTCGAGTGTCCAGCTCCATTGCGATCATTTAAGCTCCGATTCGAAGCCCACGACCTGATTGATGTAGAGCTGCCACTACGAACTACCTCCGCTGGCCGAGTATCCACGGTAGCTTTCTTGCTTGCTAAAGGATCCGATGGTTGCGGGTGGATTGGCTCCGCAGCGTCGCCCTCTTCGTCGTCTGGGAAATCCAACGATGACGGGGGTGAGTGCAAGTTCCCACCGCCAATTTCTTCATATGGAGGTGGTAGATCGTCTTCTTCCGCCTCCTCCTCCCTGTCGGCATTGCGATCAGAGCCATCACTCGAGATCCCCACTCTCCTACTGCTAGGAACAGCGGACAACAGTGAATCCCGAGCGTTAGATGTTTCAAGACCGGCTGCGTCCTCCACCGGACGTTCGACCCCTTCCTCGCCGCAGAGGCACACGATCCATTGGTTCATCTGTTCGTCATCGTCTTTAGCAGCAGAATCCCGAGCTTCCGTTGCAGGAACCAAGATCATCCGAGACAACAGCCATTGCACCAGCTCCTCCTTCGCTGGAGCCGCCACTTTGCCACCGCCGATCAGCCACTGTTTGACACGTCGCTCTCGCTCGGCCGGTGTCTTTGCAGCGCTAGTATCGCCATTGCAACCAAGAGGAGCACGCCGTTGCTGCTGCTGGACATCGGAGCCCATGAAGGCGAACTCGAACACTTGCAGCATCTGTTGCTTGGTCACCAGTCGCGTCAGGCGGCCGCTCGACAGACGATGCGTCGAGAACACACCCGTGTCCACGCTGGTCTTATTGAACTCCTGCTCCTCCAGCAGCTCAACGTCGAAGCGAAGCGCAAATGCTGGCGCCGTCTGCTCCGAAACCTGCACCCGAATTTGCACGGCGCGCTGCTGAGCCGGGTCGTAGCGCCAAGGCACCACCGCAAGCCACATGCCATTGCACTGCCAGTGGAAGGTGCTGGTGGCACCGAGGGTTGCCGCCATGTAGCGCTGGAGCTGCAGCTGCTGTTGGAAGAGCCACACCCGCGCCAGAGCAATGCCAGGTCGTTCCACCCTCTTCTTCCCTTCATCGTCTATTCTCGGAATCAGATACTGCTGCGACCGACTGGGTGGATGGCGACGTCAGTATACGTATAACGTATAGTTTTACCGCAGTTTATCCAGACTTCCAGAGCGCAAATAGGGCAATGACTGGATGGGGATCAGTAGTGTGTGAACGTATCCGGAATGTGACGCGTCATGGCAGCTTTGAAGTCGGTAACGGTAGACTGCTTGGCGTGAAACTGCTCGCCGTCATCAAGTCGCGGAGAATGGTGATCCGCCCATTTATGGGATCCCTCTCCCTGCGTTTAGTGACTAGTTTCCGTTCAGCCATCCGAGAATCTTCACTTTCATTGTTTGTTCTCAAACACAAACTTGTATTGGCATCCTCTTCCATGTCCTTATTGCAAGGCAGCACACATTTCACAAAATGCCTAAAACGAGTTGGATATACTGAGGCCTTCCAGCAGCTGCTGGCCAGGATCACCACCACACACCATCTTCATCACCTTGGGACCAGGAAACTGGCAAGGCAGGCGGCTTCACTCCAAGCGCCGGCCAGGTCCAAGGGCTGCGTCTGTCCGTCCCTTCGCTTCTCTCGCCCGCGCCAAGAAGGCGACGACTGGCGCGCAGCCGACGCCGCGTCGCCAGCTTCTCAGTCAACAAGTCGCCGCAAGCAACGCACCTGATCCGTGGCGCGACGATCTTTGGTTGCCGATGACGCGCCGTCCGCGCTCGCTGATGCCGCGACTGGTCGCCACTGGAGTGCTGTTGCTGCTATTGGAGCTTGTGCTCTTGCTAGCCGCAGTGCCAGCCTGGGCGGCTGGTAATCCCAAGCAGGAGAAGGAGCGGACGCGGCCGGTGCTGCTGGTGCCGGGTTTCGCGTCGTCCCAGCTGCAAGCGTGGAGCCACACCCGCTGCGAGAGCGGCTTCCGCAAGAATCTCTATCGCGACGTCAACATCGGCGACCGTAGGCTCTGTGTGGACTGCATCTGGCTTGGGCACAAAGCCATCTCCATCTCACAGATCGTTGGCTGTCGCGTGTTGCAGGCCTCTGGATTGATGTAGCACGGGTGTTGGCGCAAGGCGACTGCTGGATCCGCTGCCTGCAGCTGCACATCGCCAACCAGACGGAGATCGAGTGCAAACTCCGGTACGTGTCTGTGCATTGTGCTATTCCTCCCATGTATGAAGACAGATCACTCAGCAGTATGTGTGACGATGCAGCGCGACGCAAGGCATCGAGGCCATCTCGGAGCTGGATCCGGGGCTTGTCACGGGTCCGCTGTCC
This sequence comes from Nothophytophthora sp. Chile5, assembly GCA_001712635.2. Taxonomy (NCBI): domain Eukaryota; phylum Oomycota; class Peronosporomycetes; order Peronosporales; family Peronosporaceae; genus Nothophytophthora; species Nothophytophthora sp. Chile5. Next base: position 7,621 of record MBAC02000954.1, read on the forward strand.
ACTGTATGGCGTAGTATCATCCACGACCTCGTGAAGCACTTCGAACTGGACCCAGATGAGCTTATCGTGGCCACCTACGACTGGCGACTGCCGCCCAGTAAGCTCCAGGAACGCGACAAGTACTTCTACTCGCTCAAGAAGAAGAGTGCGTGCTGTCTGCTGCCTTCTGGCTCTGTGTTGGCCCTGCTTTGCTGACCGTCAGCGCACTTGCTTGCTCTGATTCCTAGTCGAATACACTGTGGAGCTCCATGGCAGCGAAGACGGCGGCCTCGTGGTGATCGCCCACTCCATGGGCAACGGCGTCTTCCGGTACTTCCTCGAGTGGCTCAAGCACGAAGTGGGTCGCAACCACTGGCAGGAATGGATCGACCGCTACATCTCGGCCTACTTTGCAGTAGGTTCGCCACTGTTAGGCAGTGCCGAGTCGCTCGAGTTGATCACCTCGGGACTTACGCAAGGCCTCCCAGTGACCCAAAGGGAGATCCGCAAGCTCGTCGTGTCCTTCGGTAAGGCCCGAAACACTGCATTCCTGATCCGTTTGACAGCAGTAGACTTACTTGCCTTGTGTGCCATCGTCTCTAGGCTCCATCATGAGCTTCCTGCCGATCCCTTCGGGCTTAAACTCGAGCAAAGACGACGATGTGCTCCTCACGGTGCGCTTCCAGCAGGAGCTGCTTCCGGAGGGGGACGACAAGGAGCTACTGCGTAACTATACGAGCGCGGATATCGCGTCAGGACGCCTTTTCCGCGATATGTCAGCACACGATCCGATCTTCGGTGAACTGGAGAAGATGCGGCAGAAATTCTACGTGGAAGACGACGTCCTAGATGCCTTCGCGCCTTGGGAACGGCCACCCATCGCCTCGGTCTACAACATCTACGGCGTCAATGTCCCGGTGCGTATTCAATCGCCCCATCCGCCTTGCTGCTCGATCTGCTAAGCCTTCGGTTTGACCTGCTGGTGTGAATGTAGACCAAGAACTTCTACGAGTACCAGGACACGGACACTGCAGGTCAGTGGTATCAGCTCCAGTACTCGGACGAAGAAGGCCACGAGCCAGCATGCAGCAAGACGGGCGATGGAACTGTACCGTACCACTCGCTGTCTTGGGCACACACGTGGCTGGGAGCTCAGGGTTCATCTGTGCGCGTCACGCAGACCCCACAAAGCGTCTACTTCTCCGCGGAGAACATCACTCGCGTGCGTGCGGTACGCCACGCGACCAACCATCACGCGGAGTACTCGATGCTGAACGGCAAAGAGCCGCTCTGTCCTACAGATGGAGCTGCCTCCACTCCAGGTACGGCTGGCTCAACTTCATCAGGTGGTGGCGGCCCGAGCTTCTTTGCTGGGCTCTTCGGACCGCTAAGTCTGGACCAAATCACCTTCTTCGAGAGCTCCACGCCGTTCAACGGCGCCACCCACTCGGTACGTTCCACTCCTGCTGGTTGGTAGGCTTGATGGCTTTGCATTTGAGGAAATGCTGATTGCTGAAGTGGTGTACACGTGTGTATACAGACTGGAGTTTGGGAGATCGACGGCGTGGGTCATCGTGATATTCTGTCGAATCCAGCCTTCCTTCGAGAACTCCGCGCCGAATTGCGCCACATTTTCAACGGGAAAACCAATTCGGACAAGGTAAGTCGAGCTCGTCTGCTTGCTAGTGCGTTCCGTGGTATTAATCAACCACTTTGGGGTCTGATGAACACGTTGCAGACATCTCGACCGCCGATAGTCGACGGCGACTGCTACTGGAATTATCGTCACGCTCATTGCGAGTTCCCAGAGTTCTGCGAGTATCGCTATGTCTTCGGAGACGTGACCTTCGACCAGTCCTGCCGCATCCGCTTATCGCGAGGGAATCTCCCAGCACCACCAACTCAGACAACGCCGTTCTTGGGCGTCTCAGCATCGAAACCTGACGCCGAACCGCAGGCTTTCTCATTCTCTGGGCCGTACTGCTCTGCGCCTTGCATCTCCACCGCATCGTCCACTTCTCAGTCTTCATTGGCTTCTTCGTCGTCTTCCTCCTCCTCGTTCGATGGCCTTGGCTCTCTTCATCAAGAGTCATTGCTACCTTGAGTCGATGAGCGAAGCATAAAAGCTCTCGTTAAGAAGTAGTTTAGAATTTTAATCAAAACCCACAAAAAATACCTGAGACTTCGTGTTTGCTGCATGCCTCTTGGGCTAGACCTTCGTGCCGATTGACAGCGTATCAGTCTGTTAGAGATACGAGAGATAGGCCAAGTCGCTGAACTCGCTCGCTTCCTACTGGAGGAGAGCGTCGGCGTGATGGTTCACGTGGTCCTCCACGAAGGAGGCGATGAAGTAGTAGCTGTGGTCGTATCCGTCCTGCACGTATTCATAGACATAAGAATACTATCAGACAACGCCACCGGTACTAATCTCTCTCCAAGGACTACCTAGCGCCTTGTGGACTCTTGCCATACCTGCATACGGAGCGTCAGCTTCTGGCCCACCGATTGGCACGCCGTCTACAGGCACAAAAGCGCCGACAGACACACAGATAAGCAAGACGCTCGACACGGAACTAATCCCAGTATAAGTACGATGTAGCGCACCTCGAAGGCTTCTGGCAGCAGCTGCTTGTCGTGGAAGAAATTGTCTTCGCGACCTTGGTCGATCAGAATCGACTGGGCGATCGGACCGTGGCGGAGGATCAACTGGGTGGCGTCATATTCCTGAGTAAATACCACCCAACAAGAAAATATCACCCGTGTCAAGCCTTTTCCAGCTGAAACACAGCAACCAGAACGTCAGGAATGCACATATCTCCTCCGCAACGTACCTCCCAGGTCTCCTGGTCGCAGCCCAAGTAGCCAGTGAAGGCTTTGATCCCCCAGGGACATTGGCTTGGGTGCGCAATCGGCGCGAAGGCCGAAATGGATTTGTACTGGGCCTGTACCGAGTGCCAAGACAGGTCAACACCAATGCGGCATTACATTAAACGAACCCAACTGACCCGCCATTGAAGCGGCAATGTATACAAGAAACCAGTCACAGCCTTACCGGGTTGCGAATGCCCAGCACCAGCGCGCCGTGGCCGCCCATGGAGTGGCCCATGATCGAGTGCTTGTCCTCCAGCACCGGGAAGTTGGCCGTGATAAGCGCAGGCAGTTCCTTCGTCACGTACGAATACATGCGGTAGTGCTCGTCCCACTTGGGCTCCGTCGCATCCACGTAGAACCCTGCGGCCGTGCCAAAGTCCCAACTGTCCTCGTCTCCAGGGACGCTCACTCCACGCGGACTGCCGTCATTTCAACCCGTTAAGTGAACCAGCCACCGCATCCCATACAAACCCAAGGCCTAATCGCACCTGGTGTCCGTGGTGACGATGGCGATGCCGCGGCTGGCGGCCACACGCTGCGCCTCGGGCGCCTTCACGAACAGCAACTCATCGTTGCACGTGAGCCCGGCCAGGTAGAAGAGCACCGGCACCTTGTTGCTGTCGCTGGCGGAAGGCGGCAGGAAGATGCTGAACTTCATGGTGCACTTGGTGGTGGCGCTCTCGTGCGAGTACTGCTTGATGACGCCCCCGAAGGACTTGACCTGCTTCACGAGCTGCATGGTGCTGGATCTCTCTTTCTTGGCTGCTTGGACGGAAATTCGATACTGATTCGGATCAGGGGCAACCTCAAGACTGGCAAATATCACGAAATTGCTTATATAACCCAGATAAGGTCTGTATCTTCGATATTCATCCGGTAGATTGATTTAATTACGGAATACTAGCCGCATTTGTTTACGAACACGTAACGACCTACACTCACGTTAAGCTGTTGCTGATGTAGCCATGTGGCACGTGTGGTGGAGAATGCTCCAGTGTGGCATCGACAGTCTGCGTGGCAGTGATCTCACGCAATCGCACTAGCAGTCATGCTTCCAAGCTGAGAGAGGAGGCCCTGTGAGCTTCATCGCAGCAACGACATCGCAAAGCATACCGCTCCGAGGCGTGGAGTTCACCAATTGCAATCATGTGCCAGCGAGCGTTGAGCTACCCACAAGACAAAGTCCCGTTCTTGTCGTCTGATCGCCAACCACTGTTTAAGTTTCACCTTGTAAGAAATTGGCAATTTCATCACGTTCCATGCGGTTCAACAGCTTCAGCAAATCGAGTGTTTTCGCCTGATTAATGCGGCTGCTACGGGATGCAAACACTCCTCATCCGCTGTAGCGATCAACGAGATGTGGTGGCGGACGCTCCAGCATGATGGTTGGGTTGGCGTCGATGTACTCCTTGATGGTCGTCTTGCGATCACCGAGAAACGTCGTAGCGACGAAGTCCTCGTACACATGCTGGGCAACAAGTGTTAGGTCCCAAGCCACGCAGCATTATTATCCCTAGTGGCACGCACCTCTCCAAGCTTCTTGACAGCCAGTAGGCAATGGCGGAGATACACCTGGATGGCACACAACAGCCACATAAGATCCTCGTTTCTCAGCACAACGTCCGATAGATTCATAGCCTCCGTTCTGCGTTTGCGTACCCGACATGGAAGGATCCCGCTTTGGTCATCCCATCCCCAAATGGTGTCCAGGCCAAACGCCTTGTATTTGGCATCGAAAGTCTCCTGACCACTGCACATCTGAACCTCTTAGCGCTGTCCACCAAAGCTGCAGCCTCGCATGACGATACGTCAGACTAACAGCAGCAGCTTACGTACCGCTTCTTAATGTAGTCCTCGTCGGTCCAACGAGTGCACATCAAAGCCTGTATTGTCATCGAGATCGCACATAAATGGCAACCGCCGGTGTTCAACACCCGAAATGCTCAGAAGCTTTCCATCGGCACCAAAGCCTAACATACCTCCGCGCCTGGACTCCCGTCCAGCTCTTGGAATCGCGTGTTAATGATCTTGAACTCCTCCTCGCGCTCGTAAAAGTCCGGTAGTAGCTCTTCGGGCACGTCGAATACACTGATCAGAAAGGAGCAGCCTGGCGCCGGCTCCGTCGACAGACTCGCCATTTCCTGTCCATTCAGGTGTCGCGTATCCGTCAGTCAGTGTGTACCGCTCGAAACGGCACCAAAGACAGGTGGAAGCGCGGGAGTAAATGCCACAGAGATCCACCCACCTTGGTGTCCAGGCGCGCGATGCCGCGCTGGAAGAAAATGGACGCCGGGTGCGCAAACACGCGCCGGAAGTCGGTCATCCGAGCCAGGCGGAAGTTCCGCACCGTGGAACCGAAGGTGGAGCGCGCCGACGCCTCTGCAACAGACCCCTCACCGCCAGCAGAACAGTCAGAAAGCCACGCACATCATGGGCGCATCCATTGGCGCTCGAGGCACCTGATAAGAGCGAGCCGAAGCCCACGAGCGTCACCATCTCACTTGTCGAAGTGACGCGAAAATCTGAATCTGAGTCTTTGACGACCATCACTCCAGCAGATATACACTTGCTTATACTAAGCAACATTCATTCCTGCCACACCGAAAGACCGTTCTGAGTCTGAGGCCAACCCTATCAGTCAGTCAGTTTGGTCGATGCAGTCGGATGACCATGGACTTGAGGACGCGTGGGTTCGCGGCTCATGCGGAGCGACCGAGCAAGGGATGGCGCTCCACACTGCGGCTGCCGTCTGCGACGATGTATTTGACGCTTATGACGCTTTGCTTGTGCCGCTTCGCGGGCGCTGACGCCGCCCAACCGCAGTCCAAAGCGTGTGTGTTTTACGAACACACGTTCGCGCAGGAATACATCGCACAATTGCGCGACTACGACGCTCTCGAGACCCAGGAAGAGCTCGTAAGCAACGCACTGAGCTCTGTTGTACCTGACCTTGGACTGGAGATCGCCGATCGGTCTCCATTCACGCGCGGCGTCCCGACAGACTTCGTCGTCGTGCGCATGTTTTCCTGCGAGCTCCAGAGCCCCACGACTGGCTACAATGGTCGAGGAAACGCTACAGATACGGACACTGAAGCAAGGTGTCACGCGTCGGAAGCGTACATACAGGACTACACGACAATAGATTCGGGTCGGAAACTCAAGGCTGTGCGTGTTAACAAGCCGTATCGACAGGTCCAGCTGCTCGGACTCGAGGGAGAACCCGCCAAACGTCAGCGAGAACAAGGCCACCGACTGAAGACAATGGCGAACAAACGCGCAGTGAATGAACCTGCTCGGGAGCTCTTTGGTTTACGGAAGGAGCCGGGGATTCTGGTCGACGACTTGGGCGTACGAGCATTATGGGAGCGTGGATTCAAAGGACAAGGCGTGAAGATCGGCATTTTCGACACGGGGATGGCGAGCACGCGGCTGCAAAACGTCAAAGAGCGCATCAATTGGACGCACGAGAAGAAAAACACGGACACCGTCGGCCACGGCACGTTCGTGGCGGGTGTTATCGGCGGGACGGACCCCAAGTGTCCTGGCATCGCGCCCGAGGCGGAGCTGTTCGTGTTTCGCATGTTCACGGCCGACCAATTGTCCTTCACGTCGTGGTATCTGGATGCGTTTAACTATGCGCTGTTCAAGGGCATCCACGTACTGAATTTGAGTACAGGCGGCCCGGATTTCCAAGACCTGCCCTTCGTCGACAAGGTCCAGGAGCTCGCGGCCAATGGCATCATTCTGGCAAGACTCCTTGTTGCTGTTCTGTGCCATGTACTGTTATCACTTCGCTCTTGACCTGCGCAACTAACCTAAGTTTGTGAATTGCGATAATCTTTTCTGCTAGGTATCTGCGGTTGGCAACGATGGGCCGCACTACGGCTTGCTGTCAAATCCAGCGGATCAGATGGAGGTCATTGGCGTGGGTGGCGTCACCCGAAACAACGAGATCGCGGAGTTTTCGTCCCGTGGCATGACGACCTGGGAACTGCCCTTTGGCTCAGGACGCGTCAAGCCAGATATCGTCACGTTCGCGGAAGACGTCCCAGGAGCGGATACTTCGGGCGGGTGTAAGGTGCTTTCCGGAACCAGTGCTTCGGCGCCGATCGTATCGGCTTCGATCGCTTTGCTGGCATCAATTATCCCTGCCGAAGAGCGGTGGCACCTGATGAATCCAGCCTCGATGAAGCAAATCCTCCTGCAAAGCGCTGATAAATTGCCGGCTCGCCGAGATCCGGTCGGACACATCGTTCGGAATCACATTTTCGAGCAAGGCAACGGGATGCTCAACGTCTCGAAGGCCAGCCAACTCGTGGAGATGATCTGGAGCCAGCATCAAGCCGCTCAAAATGCCACACGAAACGGTGTTGAGATTGTCCCCAGCGTCGTAAAGCCCAGCTCGTTCCCGGAAAGTATCGACATGACGGATTGTCCTCGCATGTGGCCGATCTGTTCCCAGCCTCTGTACCACAGCTCGCTGCCTTTGATGGTCAATTTGACCATTTTGAACCCTGGGTCTGTCGCTGGAACGATCAAGGAGCCTCCAGAATGGATCAGTGACACCAACGGCGAGCACTTGGCAGTCTCCATTGCTTCACCTGCTGTTTTGTGGCCGTATTTCGGGTCCATCGGCGTCTTCATCGAGGTGAAAGAGCAGGCAACTGCCTTCGAGGGCGTTGCCAAAGGGTCTTTGTTGCTCAAGGTGGACAATGCCAAGCAAGTGGACGAGATCTTGGTGCCAGTCACGATTCAGATCGTTCCGACTCCGATCGCAGCCAAGCGAATCCTATGGGACCAGTTCCACAACATCCCGTACCCGTCGGCGTTTGTCCCGCGAGACAATCTGGAGAACCAGCACGACCTCATGGATGCCTCGGGGGACCATTTACACACCAACTTCCACCAACTCTGGAACTTCCTCATCAGCGAGGGCTTCTTCGTGGATATCTTGCCGTTCGAATATTCGTGTGTGGACCTGGCAAAGTACGGCGTCGTGATGATCGTGGACCCGGAGGAAGAGTTCTTCCGGGACGAAATTGTGGCTCTACAAGCGGCAGTCAAGTACTCGAACGTGTCGCTGATTGTGTTCGCCGACTGGTACGACGACCGGATGCTGGACTCCCTCGCCTTGTTTGACACAAGCACCTTAAGCAAGTGGCATGCAATCACCGGTGGAGCCAATATCCCGGCCATCAATCAACTGCTACACGAGTTCCACATCGTCTTCGGTGACGGCGTCGTGTCCAGCTCCAGCGTATCACTGCTAAATTCGGGAAACGACACGGCCTTCCCGTACTGGTCGGGTTCCTATCTCACCAACTTCCCGGTGGGTGGGTACTTGGGCTACATCGATGCTGTTGATCAGAGCGCGATGGCTTTGAATCGATCGGAACAGACGCTGCTGGACGTGCCTGTGCTCGGACTCTACGAGGTGCCGTCACATAATGGGGGTCGCATCGCCGTCTTCGGAGACAGCTCGTGCCTCGACGCTAGTGTCCATCCGAGCTCGCGCTTCCGAGATTGCTTCGGGATGTTACGTTCGCTCCTCCGCTTTACAAATGACGCAGTGCTTCCGTCAGCCATTGCTCCGCAGGATGAGTCGGCGGACACGGGGCTGCAGCGTCTGGAGCTTGAGTTCATCGCCAACAAAGTGCTGCATCCATTGACTGATCTGCGTGAAAGCTTTGGGCAACAGCATTCTCGTCGTGCCGAGTTTGCCAAACACTCCAAGGTGCTGCGAGCTAATGCGGTCAAGCCTGAACGGCAGAGCTTCTGCAAGTTCTACACGAAGCAGGAGTGCGTCGACGGGCGCCAGCAGCAGCGCGTCACCATGCAGACCCTCACCTGATTCTCCTGATTCGGAGCGTCTACTATGTCACTCGCGCGAGGGACCGCTTGGCTACTGCTACCGACCGAAAATAAGACGGCGTCAGTATTTTGACTGGAAGAAGACACCGATCGATCAGCAGAAATGAGCGCCGCTGTCCCGCGCCCCGACGCCGTGGAGCTGTACGCTGTGCTCTCCAACAAGAGCGGCAGACAGAACATGGGCACGTATCTGCGCACTGCCTCGGCCTTTGGAGCCACTCAAGTGGTCGTCGGTACGTCTGCACATGCCGTGGAAAGGCTGGATGGGTGCAGAACGAACTAACTTTCATCGTTTTGACACCGCGCGACAGTCGGCTCGGAGCGGTTCGGCACGCATGGCGCGCACCGCGCGCAGAAGTACGTGGACGTCGTGCATTTCTACGACTTCGCGGCCGCACGCGAGTATCTGCAAGCCAAAGGCTGCACCATCTTCGGCCTCAGCGCCCAGCCAACGCAGTCCTTCGGTACGTCTGCAAGCGCCATCCACAGCAAAGATGTATCCAGCATCCAGAGTATTCTTTGCGTTGCCAACGAACAGAAGTACTAATCTATCCGGATGACTATGGCTTTGTTTGATACCTTGCAGCGGCGCACGCCGCGCCGTATCAAGGGACCAGCGCGTTCGTGATCGACAACGAGGTGCAGTGGACGCTCTCAATTTCCCGCTTCATATGAGGGTGCGTGCAACGCATATGGACGTCACTCACTCTGCATGATATATATGCCATCTCCTCTCCTTCTCGCAGTTTCCAGGTCTCTCCGACGAGCAGCGTGCGATCTGCGACCAGTTCGTGCACGTCCCGTTCCACGGCGTCCAGACAGAAGCTTCCAGCGCGCTGACGCTCGACACGACGGTGGTTATGGCCATCACACTGCACCACTTCACGGCGTTCGCGCAGTTCCCCGTGCGTGCATTCGAGGCCACCAACACGCAGGGCAAGTTCGTGCTGGACTCGCTCCCGGCCTTCGACCCTGCGCACAACCAACGCGGCGACCAGAAGGCTGCGATGCGGGAGGCCAAGCGCGCCAACGCCACGGACGGCCTCACGGCAGGAGACGACGGACTCGCTGGCATGTTCGACTGACAATTGCCAACCGGTACAGGAAGCTCAGCGAGCGAGATGCCAGCAACGAACTGCTGGAAGTACATGGAAAATAAATGCACGTTGATAAAAGCTTAAATTATCGGTCTACGAACTTGGACAAAGATGCCAGACGACGGAGAAGAGCATGGCGGCCTCGTCACTCGCCAACGCGCTCTTCTTGCTCCTCTTCTTCTTCACGTGTCGGTCTTTCGTCACCTTCGTCTTCTCTTTTTGAGTTGTCTGCGTCAATGCCGCAGTCCGTTTGGTCGGTTTCTATATGGACGTTTGGAAGCCCATGAGGTGCATGTCGAATGTGTGCTGCGACGCCTGCTTCCGCTTCCGCTCCACCAGGACCGCCTCGCACAAGCGACAGGTCTTCAGCTTGTCGAGGGCCACGGCCTCGTCGTCATCGCGCACGAACGGGATGGCGCTGCTCGCGGCCGACGGCTTCAGGCACTGCATGCAGAAGAGCATGCCGCAGTGGTAGCAGTTGCATTGGTGGGCGCGCACGGGAATACCGAACAAGCGCTTGAAGATGTTGGCCAGCACCTTCTTGGGGGTCAGTAGCGCCGGCGCCTTGCAGCGCATGCACGTGTTGCGCTGCCGCGTCGACAGGTAGGCCGGCGCCTTCTGGATGCTGCGCACCATGAACTGCTTCACGCGCTTGGACGCCACTTCGAAGCACATGAGGCCGTCGGCGTTGAGCGCGATCATGGAAGCGCCAAAGGCCACAAGCACGCCAGCCACGGCGGGGAAGTCGCGTCTGGCTGCGAGGTGCAGCAGCGACACGCCCTCGGCCTCCGAATTCGGGTCCGCGCCGGCTTCCAGCAGCTTGAGCACCAGTGCCGGGTTGTCAATCTTGAGCGTGAGCATGTGCACGGCGAGCGGCGCGAGTCTGCGCTTGTTCTCGGTGTTCACGTCGGCGCCGGCAGCCAGCAAACTGTCCGTGATACTCAGACACGAGGGTTGGCGCCAGCATCCGGAGGCGAAGTGCAGCGCCGTGTTGCCGTTATAGTCCGGCGCGTCCACGATCTCCTCGGCGCTCTCGTGTTCCAGCAGCGCCTCCAGCACTTGGCAATCGCCCTTGCGCACAGCGATGTGCAGCGGCGTCTGGCCGTGGTTGGGCTCGCGCAGCGACAAGATCACGGACGACACGGCCGATCCCGTGCTGGTCATGCTGCTGGAGCGCGTGAAGCTGGCGGACGACGACACGTTGGAGCTCTCCACCACCGAGTCGCGCACGTTGTAGCCGCGCTTGTTCAGCAGCCCCACCATGTTGCGCAGGAACACCTCGTCCGCGTGCATCTTGGCCCGCAGCGGCGTCATGGGCGGCCGACCGCCGCCGCTGGGGCTCGTGTCTTCCTCCTCGTCCGAGCTGTTGGCCGTGCCGTCGGGCGACGGCGCGTCACGCCGCGCCATCAGCGGGGGCGTCACGTCGCCCAGCAGCACCGAGTTCGTGTCCAGTAGCGCCATCATCGCCGCGTGTGGCCGTCGAGAGAGTGGTGGGGAGGGGGTCCGGGAGTCTCGGGGAGAATAGTCCGATGCAGGGAGAATGTATGGAGAGGACCGGCAGGAGCTGCTGGTATGATAGCTGGGTTGGCCTTCCTTCCCTTTGCGGAGCTGGCCGGAAATGTGCTAATGGGCACGTTCCAGTAATTCTTCCTTCTCCTTCCTGGCGGGACCCAGGTTAACCCCCGCTCTCAATAGTAGCCCCTGGTACCACGCCACTCTGCGAAAAAGGGAAGGCCGCCACATTTTTTGGCAGTGAAGCTGTACCACTGTGGTTTCGGGTTTGTGCAACGCTTGGCATTCCTGTTGTATCAGTACGCTAGATCGAGTGTCAGTGAGCGCGGTTGTTACCCAGCAAAGAAGGTACTGGAATGAGATAGAGCGAGGAAAACGGTGGCACATGCCCATCCATTTTCCAAGCAGTGGCGGACTTGAGCCTTTCTCTTTCCCTCACAATTTTTTACTTTGGTGAGGGATTTGTGGGGAGGGAAAGGAGGTGGGTACCGTGCGAAAGAAAAACCACTTGGGTAAACTATGCCACCAGGAATCTCGCCAATTCTCTGGCATTCCAGGAGAAATGAGATTTGGCGGATCCACAGAGTGCCGGTACCTACCAAAGGAAGTTCCGTGGCCACCGAGCACTTCACTTCACTATGCGAATGTTGACTCCGGAAATGCTGCAGAGATGACGCCGACGTCGCTTCCAGCGCCACAACAGAAACCGCCTCGGAGTTGGAGACTCGAACTCGAGCGACGCGATGAAAAGAAGCGCTCGTGCTGATTCTGCAGGTGCCAGTCTGGCTTGGGGCCGCTCCATACTGTAGCAGACTCCTTCATCCCACTGCGCGTCCAACAAACGCGTGCGTGGGTTGTTGTTTCACGGGCGGTTGGCAGATTGGACACGACGTGCTGCTGGAATTAGCAGCCTGCTCGTATGCTTCAGAATGTTTCCCAAGATACGATCCATATGTAGCCAAGAGAGAGCAGTCCTGATTGACGCTGCTGCCATTCTCTTGCTCTCGGCAAAGGCCGCAGCCAGCAATCCAGCCAGCTAAACCCAGATGAAACGACACTGCCGCCCGTCCGCCTTGCGTGAGCATTTGTTCGTTACATGGGTGCGCCAGCCGCGCTCTCTACACCTCGCTCTTCAGTTGTGCCGGCACTATGGGCGCCAATCGGAATAGGGCGAGTCAGCCTGGCTGGTGTTGACCGCAATTGACTGGCGCGTTCTGCCTTCACTATGGAGCAATCCTTGAAACCCTCGGGAACAGGTCGGTTTCAGTAAATTTCGCAAACATCTGCTCACACATTCCGAAATTCCAGAAAAGAGACGACGAGTGCTCGTCAACACCGCAGCCGGCTCTGCCCAAATTCTCAGAAACAGGACGCACATCTCCCTTAGTTCTCAAAACACGGTGATACCTTGGCCTTTCGTTCGCAGGTTCTTTTTCCCATCACCGCCAGCCGTTTGCCAGGCATTCGCCTCATTTCGGAAGAAGGAGCGCCTCTCATCCAGCACGAGAGCGACCCCCAGGGCCCAGAAGCAAGGAACAAGCATGGCTGGCGCGCTCCGAGCGCTCGTAAGCGTGCCGCTGGTAGCGCTCGCTCTGGCGGGGCACGCGCTCGCGGAAGATCGTTGCACGGCCATCATCGTGGGCGCCAAGGTGCGTTCGAACCGCGGCTAAAACGTCCGGTCACCTGGGGTTTTAGCCTCGCGCCAATGACTAAATGGCCTGCTTGGATGCATGAATGGCTGTACGCAGGCGTCCACCACGGGGGCGCCCATGACGACGCACACGAACGACTGCTCGTCCTGCGACTTCCGCATCGCCAAGGTGCCGGCGCAGACGCACGAAGATGACGCACAGCATGACGTCGTGCTGGCGGCCTTCGACTACCCGCGATACGGTAACACACCAGCTCTTGCTCTTTCTGCTGCAAGACTCCGCGGTACTGACTAACCACGCATTGCCATCAACGTATCTCGCTGGGTAGTGGGTGGCGCTCGCGGGAAGGAGTATCTGCCCGAGCACCTCGACACGCGCTTCTACAATTGGACGGCCACGCCCGCCATCGGCCGCATCCCAGAGGTGCCGGAGACCTACGCGTACATTGAAGGCGCCTATGGCATCCTCAATGAGCATCAAGTGGCCATCGGCGAGAGCACGTGTCCCGCGCGATTCGTCAGTAAGCCGCTGACGCACGGCGGCGACGCGCTGTTCGATGTGTCGGAGCTCTCACGGATTGCACTGCAGCGCGCCAAGACGGCACGCGAGGCCATCCAAGTCATGGGCGACCTCGCTGTCCAGTACGGCTACTACGGCGCCGAGTGGGAAGGCGACGGCGTGTATGATGAGGCTGGTGAGGCCCTCACGGTGACGGACACGAAAGAGGCGTGGGTGTTCCACATCTTGCCCGACGACACGGGCAAGTCGGCCGTATGGGCGGCACAGCGCGTCCCCGAGGGCGAGATGAGCGCCGTCGCCAATCAGTTCGTGATCCGCGAGATGGATTTGACGCGTCCGGCGGACTTCCTCGCCTCGCCCAATGTCCACGATGTGGCTGTCCGCAACAACATCTGGAAGCCTGACCAGGGCACGCCCTTCGACTTCGCTCGTGCCTATGCGCACCCGCGGGCCGAGACGCACCAATACTACTCGACGCGCCGCATTTGGCGTCTCTTCACGCTGGCCAACCCGCAGCTGGACCTCTCGCCGACCACGGACGTGCTGGCGAGCGACTACCCGTTCTCGGTGAAACCCGCGGCGCCCTTGTCCCCTCGCGACATCATGCGCTTCCAGCGGGACCACTACGAGGGTACGACGTTCGATATGACTAAGGGCCCGAAGGCGGGACCCTACGGCGACCCGGACCGGTATGACGCGGCGCCGAACGGCGACCTTACGCCGGCCGACATCGAGCACGGCCACTTCGAGCGCGCCATCTCCATCTTCCGAGCGAGTTACTCGTTCGTGTCCATCCTAGACCCGCGCAATGCCGACAACGCCTTTCTCTGGTTTGGTCAGTACGCACCGCATGCCACGACGTACGCGCCCGTGTTCGCCAAGGTCACCGACGTTCCGGAGCAGTATTCGCGTGGATCTTTGTACGCGTTCGACCGCGAGTCGTCCTTCTGGATCCATGCACTCGTGGGGAACTGGGCGGCGCGAGTGTACACGTACGCGAGTCCGTTCGTGGCCAAAGTGCAGGACGACGTGGAGAGTCAGGCGGACGGCATGCTCGACAGCGTGCTGAACGAGGCGGCGCGACTCAAGAAGGAGAGCGGCGAGCCCGCCATGGTGGAGTTCCTGACCAAGCAGAGCGAGACGAATGCCAAGCGAGCGCATGACGCGTCCGCCGATCTGTTCGACTACCTCGTCACGGTCTTCCACGACGGCTACCAGGTCTCCGACTTCTACGCGAAGATGCTGACGGTCCAGTCCCTGTTCTATCCGAAGTGGTGGCTGCAAGAGGTGGGTTTCTTCGCAGCGACGGACAATGCTGACGAAGACGACGGCGGTAACGTGGAGCCCGTCGCTTCCTCCTCTGCACCGACTACTGCGGTGCCTTCGTCAACGTCCACTGGAGCGGATGAAGGCCAGGTCGCCAAGCACCATGGCAGCGTGTCGTACTTCACTGCCACTCTACTCGCCATCCTCGCGGGACTCGCGGGCGTCTTCCTTGGACGCAAGTTCCATGGCCCGCTCACCAACAAGAAGCAGGGCTACCGCCCGCTCGAGTAACCAGCCACGAATGGACGAGGCGCTACTTTGGGAAGTCATGTCAGATTCGTCTGCTTTCTTAACAAACTGCAAAGTGATGTAACGGATTGAAATGGAATGTCTGCAATCCCGGTAATCGGTAAATAGGTTCTTAACGAGTCTGTTTTGGGAAGTTTTGTCTTTGTTTTGGGGAGCATTCTCATCCCATCGCGACCTCAGGAATGATGGTACGGTATCGTTATCACAAGCCCAAGCGACGGCGCTTCCAGAACATGCCAAGCCATTCCGAGACTTCCGTCGTCGGCTAGCAGCCCCGCCAAGAAGAAGCGAAGAGAGATGACGAGTGTGACGTTGCGCGTGTACGATCTGAGCCACGGCATGGCGCGACAGCTGTCGCCGGCGCTTCTGGGCAAGACCATCGCCGGCATCTGGCACACGGGGGTGCTGGTCTTCGGCCAGGAGTATTTCTTCGGCGGCGGCATCCAGGCCATGGCCCCGGAACTGGTGGAGGCGCGCTACGGCATGCACCCCGTGGAGCAGATCTTGCTGGGCGAGACGCAGGTCTCGCAGGCGCGCTTCGAGCAGTTCCTGCGCGACAACAGCGCGCGATTCACGGCGGCCACCTACGATCTGCTGCGCCACAACTGCAACAACTTCTCGAACGAAGTGGCTGCCTTCCTGGTGGGCGCGGGTATCCCGCAACACATCCTGGATCTGCCCGACGAGGCGCTTAACACACCCTTCGGGTACGGAGTGTGTATCATTTCCCCTCTTCTTTGACTGCCAACTGACATGAAAATATGCTGGAATTGATTTTGAAACGTAGGGCGATGTTGCGGCCGATGCTGGAGAACATGCAGCGTGAGATGAACGCGGTGCCAGGCGCTCAGCCGTTCGCGATCCCCTTCAACGATCTGTCGCGTGGCGTGGCAGCTGGTGCTTCTTCTGATTTCAGCAGCAGCAGTTCTTCGTCAGCAGCGGTGGTTGCTTTGGCGTCGCGCAAATTCAAGATCTCGGGGACACCGACGTTGCATTTGAACAAGATTCTGGCACGAATCGAGTCCCTTAACTCCCAAACGGACGGCAACGGCAGTGCTTTGCTCTCAGAAGCCGAAGTTTCGGTGCTCCAAGCGCTTCCCGAGCACGTCGCGGCGCCTTCCTCAGAGTCGAATGCTGAGGCTCCAGAGAGGACTCTTCAGTGGTGGCAAATTGTGAGCAAGCTGCTCGCACCAGGTCATACGTCACCCTACTTCTTCCCAGCGTTGGGCGTGTTCCGCGTCCTACTGCTGCTCCCTTCGACGCCAGAAGCGACGGCGGAAAAGGACGCGTGCTTCGAAGCCGTCCTGCAAGTAACGGAAGCCGAGCCTTCGTCGCTGGCATCCGCACACAAAATCCTCTTGCTCTCTGTGCTGCTGAATGCGTTTGCCAATCCCGGCGTGAGTGAGATGGCGCTGTCCCGCTCGATGCGCTTCCTGCCGTTCGTGTTCGCGATCGTCGCCGACCCCTCAGCACATCAGCAGTCCCGCGTGCTAAGTGCACATCTCATCAGCAATTGCTGCTTGGCGCTCAAGATCGAGGAGGAAGTGGTGATCACGACTATCGTGTGCGGCGCCGTGGAGACGCTAGACATCATCTCGAGGCTGCAGCCCGCGACGCGGTCGTCACAATCACAACAGCAAACGATCGAAGGCATCATTGTCGGTCTCGGTCGTCTGTTGGGCAGCTTCGCCGGCGCTCGCAGCCTCTCGCTGGAGCTGGGGCTAACAGAAGTGCTGCGGCGTCTGCATGTGACGCCTGGGTTGAATGCGATCCAGCCACTGCTGTCGGAAGTCGTCGCGATGATTTAGAACGGAGTGGCCAATTCGCGAGTCCATTGACTTGGCGGTGACTGTTAAATCTGAATGAAACCTCTGCTTTTACGATTGAAAGGGCCGATTGTCGAGCGGTTCCCGTCGCTTCCAATTGTGGTTTCAGGAATATGCCGCCGTTTCCAACCGGTGCAACGCTGACGTCGGTTCACTTCTCGAACTTCAGCCGTCCGGCAGAGGCCCAAGAACACACGTTGCTCGCTCAATTTGCGCCTGCCATGCCGATTGCCGAGGCGCCGCGTCCGCCAAGGAAGAATACGTCGAGGCACTGGAGAAACCAGTCGGAGGAGACCGAGCTCTCGACTCCAGAGATCGTGGAGAGGGCCATAGCTACCATCAAGGCCAGTTTCGACGTCAAGGAGGCTCAGAAGATCTGGAAAGCATTGGGTTTGCATCTGGAGCACCAACTGCGTCAGGGAAAGACCGTAAAGATCGCCAACTTCGGCGCCTTGGGGACCAGCGAGACCGCGGAGCCCATTTTCCAGCAAGACCCAGTGTTTTTGCATTCCACTCGCCTTTGCCTCGCGTCTCGAAGACGTGGCAGTCGTTCACAACCTTCGCTTTCACCGCAAAGTGAGCCTGAAATCGACATCAACATGGCGGAAATCAGCGTTGAATACGTTCCGACTTGTAGCCAAGAGTTGGTGCGCTCGGTGATCGTTAACATCATTGCATGGGTGCTCAAGTGGGCCAAAGACGGAAGGAAACTGCGTCTGAGCTTCCTTCCGTTGGGGGAATGGGTTTGCGACGGCGAGAGCGTTGACTTCAACTTCCAAGCAGAATTCCGCAGGGATCTGGTACTCCATATGGCAAAGGAGACAGCAAGACAGGATGTCGACAATCCCAGCAACCGTAGCATCGACCATCAAGGCGAAGGCTGTGGCTATGCTGTCGACATTGCTGCTCCCATCGCTTCCCCATCAACTGCCGCGACATCAGTCAGGCAGGAAATGCAGGACCCAACAGATGACGACGCCGGTGCCTTCACTCCTCCACCCAAAGGAACGAAAGCAAAGCAGGGCGGTCGGACCGGACGCTCTCGCTATGAGCTACGAGCCCCGACATTTGCATCCATTGCCAAGCAACGTCCTCCTATCACGCAGCGACGAGGAGGCACTGCTGCTATAAACAAGGCTTCGATTGGCGGCGGGAAGACGAAGCCAGTCGCCTCCAACAGGCGAGTCTCTACGTCAACTCCGTCTCCATCGTCACCTCCATCACCCGCTATAAGCAACGGTGACGTCGACATCTCCAGAGAAAAGGTCCGATCTGATACAATCAATCGGATACGCGCAAGACTCAGCAATCGCCGTGATCACTCCATCCAAGGCCTGAATGCACTGGCTGCCATTTTCCGCACGCTCTCTAGTGATGCCATGCTGCCCAGAGATGTCGACCTCACACTACGGAAGCTGGGGGTTAAAGTCTCGGCTGCAGAGCTGAGGGTACTCGCCGAAACCTTCTCCCATCGAAAGCGTGATTTTGTGAACTCCGTCAAGCTGCTGGATGCGCTTCGAGGGCCACCGCTAAGTGCCAGAAGACTCGACCTTATTGCGAGGGCTTTCCATCGAATGGATCCAATGTGTCGAGGCGTCATTTCCATCGACGATCTGCGCAATCATTACGATGTGAGTATCCTAGCGTCAGTGCGCGATGGGACCCAGAGCAAGCAGGAAGCTCTCACTGCTTTCCTTCAAGAGTGGCAGCTGTCCAGTACCAGCAGCGGAGGCGTGATTTCGTTCGAGACGTTCGTGACGTACTATCATGTAAGTTGAGATTGATACCGAGGTCCAGTCGTTCCATGTGTACTGACCAAGGGCGTGTATACCTGTGTACAGAATGTCAGTGCTTGCATTGCTGAGGACGCAGACTTCGAGCTGCTAATGCGTCAGGTGTGGCACGTTTCTCTCGATGAGGCTAGTGCGTTGAACGACGAGACTACAATGGACGGTCCGACTGTGCCAGACAGCAGTCACGAGGGTACTCCAACCCCCCCTTCACCCTCAAACCCATCGTCTCCTGAAAGCAGTTCTCCGCCTTTGCCAACGAGTGTAAGTCCACCTCAAGCGCCCAAGAAAGCGACTGGAGTCGACACTCCTTCGGGTGATTCCGCGCAGACGTGGACATATCTGCGTACGCTGCTGCTGTTTCCCCAAAGCGGTCAGGGAGGAGGCAATCGCTCGCCGACGTTGGACGACATGTGTCGTCGACTGGGCGCCAACCGCATCTTGGGCGATGGCAACGAGACATTGAACGGCAAGGCGTTCGCCCACGCACTAACGCTCTTGGACAAGCGTTTGCCACCGAAGAAAGCCCTCGGGCTGTCACAACTCGTGGCTTCTCGGTGTGCCGAGGCACTCGGTGGTGACGACTCGATTGCGCTTGTACGACTCTACCGTATGCTGGTGGACAACCGGAACGGTTTGCCTCCTTCAATTGGCTTTGTCACCGCGGAATCGCCTGATAGCAGCGATGTGGTGGCGAGCCAAGCGTTCAAAACCATCGAAAGGATCCGTTCTCGTGTTCTGGGCCCTCGAAACAGCGATGAAAAGGCTCAGCTCGAACCTGTTATCGGCCTGAGTGCCTTGGAGACATCGATGCAGGGGTCAACTGTTCATGGAGACGCGTTCCTTTCGAAGCAGGAGCTACGCCTCGGTCTCCGGAAAGTTGGCATTGACATCAGCTTCCTCGAACTGGACTATCTGTTCGCGTACTTTGATGCGGACCGGCAAGGGTATATCACCTGTGAAGCATTCCTAGAGATGGTGCGTGGCACCTCGAAGTCTCTTCTGCCTGTGAGAAAGCCTCGATCGGAGCGAGCGATTGGCACAGAGCACCATACCAACCGGCTGAATACTGGAGCTGCAGATTTGCAGCAATCTTTAAGCTCAGCGGCTCCGTGTATCACTCGCCGGAAGCAGCGCTCTGTTACTAAGGATCAACAGCGTGTTTTCCACCGCCGAAACCTGATTCATCGCGCGATTTGGGACCAATCCGGACGGCTGGCAGTCTTCACGGGGGAGCTGAAAGGTGGGGATCAGCCGGCTGGAAATGGCGACAACCAGCGAAGCCGCCGCAATCAGGCGGCACAATTGATTCAGGCGCGATTCCGAGGGTTCCGGAGTCGCCAAATTGCGGTATCCCTTCGCCGCAAGGCTGAGGCGCAAAGGCAGCACCGCGTCATGTTGGCACATGATCAGGAGCAGGCGGGTAACAGGGCGAAGGTCGCGCGCACGACACTAGGAAATGCCTTCGGTTTTTGATGATTGCAACATTTGACAATACTCTCTGAATGTTTCTCCAATTTTCCCAGAACAAAAAAGCACTTCAACTGAGAACCCGGGTCCGGATTCAAACCCGGGTTTGGGTGCAGGAAGTGTGCGATGCGCTTTGCTCGAATCCCCGGTTTACTCGAAATTGTGTCAGTTTAACCTCTGTCATTACATAAGTTTCATTCATCTCTTTATTATTCTATGCTGCAATATCAACGCAATTTACGGCTATCATTTGTATGAAATATCTGTACTCACATCCCCCAAACTTCCTAGTACAAAGCAAGTTACAGCGTTTCAGAGGGTACGGATTTCTTAGGGTGATTCGGTTGCGTCCCTCTCATTCTGGGTTAATCGATCCCCCTCAAAGCGTCCATCGAGCCATGCGGAGCGGCGTCGGCGCCAGCGCCATCATCAAGCAGGAGCGCTGGAAGACGGCGGAGGTGCAGCGGCTGCTGGAGATGCGCTTCCTGGGCGGCCCTGAGGCACAGCAGTTCGCGGCCACGCGCTGCCGGCGCGACAAGCAGCAGGCTTGGGAGCGCGTGAGTCAGCGTCTTCGCGCGGAGCTGCCGCTGCCCAGCGGCGACGCGCGCTCGCCCGCGCAATGCGAGCAGAAGCTCAAGAACCTGCGCAAGGAGTTCCTGGTGCGTACTGAACGTATAATGTGTGGTCTCGGAAGTCGGCGACCCACTCCTTCATGGGTTAATTTATGACTTCCTTCGTCCATTGTGGTGACCAGCGGCTTCGAACGGAGCAACAGAAGCGCAGCGGCAGCGAGGGCACTGGCACCTTACGACTGCCAACCTATTGGCGGCTGCTAGAAGAGACGCTGGGGCACAGTGTGTCGGAGATGACGGCGGTTGACACGTCGCCTTCTGCTGGCTCGAAAGCCCGGGCGCTCTCCCCGACGCACGGTTCTACTGGAGGTCAACAGCAACGGCAAGATGCAGGCAGTTGCAAAGGTGGGAACAAGCTGCGAGTTGCGACAGGCAAGCGGCGACGAGGAGAGTTGACCAGTAGCCAAGGTAGAACGAACGCGAGGAGCGAGCCAGAGCGCGATGTCGACGCGAGCAGCCAAGACAGCACTGTGGCCCCGAAGCCGACGGCTGCAGAGACGGAGCCAGCGCTGCCACCACACCGAAGACCCCGAGGACCGAGTGCGCAGATCCTGCAGACTGTGAACAAGCTGAACAAGCTGGTGGCCGAGTTCGTGGCTTCGGATACTGAGGCGGCCGCGCGCGTTGACACGGAGCGGCGGCTCGCGAAAGTCGAGAGCGACGTCGCCCAGCTTCGTGCCAGTGTAAAAGCAATGGCGGACAAGATGGAGCTCGTCCTGGCCTTCATTGGCGAGCGGAGTTCGTCAACGAGTACCGTCAGCAGCAACCAGAGAGAGGACTGATCTTTATGCGGAGAGTTGGACGAAGCTAACGGGATGAGGGCTGTTGTTCACACTGAAGTAACAGCAGGCGAAGCGCTGAAGTGGTCGGTCGTATGCTGTGGCAGGAGCACGAACACGACCGGGCGTTGCTAAAAATGGCTAAGACGTTTGTGTTGACGGATAAGACTGGGCAAGCTCAGGAATTATGCTGTATTAGCCAGCTTAGCCGCTGGCAAGGGAGGACGAGACTTAACATTGGGGTAGAGGGTGCTGCGCTCGTTCGCACGGCCTTCGTCTTCTAATGTCGCGTCGGCAGAGGCGGTCTCTTGTAAGCTGATGCTTGACAGACCCAAGGCACTCCGAGCTTCGGAGGCTGGTGCAAGGTTCTCACAACTACAAACTCCGACTAAGGGAACATCCAGGGCACAATGGGCGGCGGTGCCTCTCGCAGAGCGCTGCACCAGCGCTCCGACAGCCGTTTAGAAGCGATTCTTGCGGAGTCAAGAAGAAATGCCGACAATGACAGCCTGGGAAAGGCGCCCGTCTTACGCGTTGAGGTGGGCAGTTTGAAACGGCCCGTGAGTGGGCGAGCGCAAGCGTACTCAAGCCAAGGATGGTGCCAGGACAGGACCTCCTCTCTACGTGAGTTCGACCTCCCAGTCAGCGAAGACGTCGCGTCCAGAGAACAGCAGACCAGCAAGAAGGGGGAGGAGGAAGAGGACGGCTATTCAACTGACGACTTCGAGGACGACGAGATCATGGAGTGGAAGAAAGGCGGCTCCATCGGCGCCGGCAGCTACGGCACGGTGCGTCTACTGTGCCTGCTCATGATAGAAATGTTGGGTCGTTAGCTTATTGACCTTGTGTGTGCGGATCAGGTTTACTTGGCTCGTGACGAAGAAACCGGCATCCTCATGGCCGTGAAGGAGATCTTGATCTCCGAGGAGAGCGAGGTGGACATCCATGAAGCCACGAGAGAGGTAGAGCTGCTGCGTGGCCTGCGACACGAGCACATCGTCAAGTATCTGGGCTGCCACATCGACAGTGAGGCCCAGACGCTCTCCATCTTCACGGAGTGGGTACCTGGCGGCAGCCTCGAGCACAACCGCAAGCTCTTCGGCGGCAATGAACGTGTCGTGCGGCGGTTCACGCATCAATTGCTCTCTGGCGTCGCCTACCTCCACTCGAAGAACATCATTCACCAGGACATCAAGGTACGTTCCGTCCATGCAAATATCGTAATCATGCGGGCCCTTTCTTGTAGCCATCTACGACTACCAAAAGGTAGCCATGTTTACGAAATGATTACTGACCATTGCTTCTTGCAGCCGTCGAACATTCTGGTGGATCAGCACGGTGTGGTGAAGCTGGCGGATTTCGGTGCCTCTCGACTCATCAGCAGCGCCACGACGGGCGTCGGCTCCCCGTCGAACACTCCGTCACTGCGCGGAACGCCGAATTACATGGCCCCTGAAGTCATCAAGCAGACTGTGGGGCGAAGTCGCAAGGCCGATGTCTGGAGCATCGGGTGCAGCGTGCTGCGGCTTCTCACGGGCCATGCGTTGTGGGGAGACCAGCGCTTCAACTCACAGGCAGCGCTTCTCTACTACATCGCTAACCTTGACGTGCTACCTCCGCTACCGGACAGCCTCTCACCGGAGGCTCACAGATTCATCTCCGCATGTCTGCAGATCGATCCGGCCAAGCGACCCACAGCAGCGAAACTGCTCGAGTTCCCGTTCGTGCAAGTAGCCGGGCTCAAGGTTAACCTCCCACTATTGCAACCGGTAGACACCCCGAGACGCAACACAGCTCCTGCTACCTCTTCACCGATGCGCGATCTGGCTGCTCAAGGATACAAGCAGGAGCAGCAGCAGCAAGCCGAGTCCGTGAAGGGAGGGGGTGCTAGCAGCACGACAAAACGCGTGTCGCTCGTTGCGGCGCTGTTCACACCACGCGGTGGAGCTAGCACCCCGAACGTTGCACCCGAGCAAGAGGTGGAAGACAACGGCGTTCATGGAGTCGCTGTCGGTAGCCTTTCCTCAGCCGCCACGCAGGAAGAGAACAATCACAACATCGCACCCACTAATTGGGAGGAACAGCCAATCTCCACGGCCGCCGGGAACGTGGAACGCGAGAAACGCCACGCACAGGCTGTCGAGGCCGAACGCCGGCGGCTGGAGCGTGAGCGGAAGTTCCAGGAGGAGCTCGCGAGTTACAGGCGCGAGGCCTTCGCCGGTCGCTCCTAGGAGAGCATGTGTCGTATGTAGCTTGTAAACCGAAGTATAAAAAAACGCGTATCACTATCTCTCACTTTTCTGTATTAGTTGGTGGGAGCAGACGCTTCCTCACTACCTTCCTCGCCGTCGGCAGTCTCTTCATACTTGTCGTACTCTTCCTGGCCCTCGCCCATAAGCGAAGGCGGTAGCGGCGGACCGAGCACCACATTGCACAGGAGACTGAAGCATTCAGACACGAGGAAGTAGAGCAGCAGCCACTGTACGCGAACGAACACAGCCAGCAAGCAGATGACGGCGGCGTAGACCGTCCAGACGTCCAGCAGGGCCGTCTTGTGCCACGGAGCGGTGAGGTCCAGCGTGGCCAGGTGGTCGAAGCCCAGTCGGAGCGCAGCGTCGATCACCTCGATAGCTCGTGAGGTGCCTCCGGCCCGTTCCAGCAGCGAGCCAACGCGTCGCGCCGCCCGCGTATACGTAGCATTACTGAGAATCTCGATGGCCGCCGCGTGTACATACGGCGCCGAGAGCAAGTTCTTATCCAGCGCAAGTCCGGCACCGGAGTCCTCTACTCGCGCCGCTACGTCAGGCTGGTCCACTAAGAATGGGATGCAGAGCAACGGCTTGCCCATCACCAGCGCTTCTTGAGCCGAGACCATGCCACAGTGCGAGATCACAAGGCGGACAGCCGGGTGGCTCAGCACTTCTAGGTTTGACAATGTCGAGCTGGGCGGCTTCACCACCAGCGAAGGTGGCAGAGCGCTCGGTAGGATGCTGCGTTGGTCCGTAGGTAGCACCCAGAGCACCTTCATCGATGGCTCGCCAGGCCCCATGAGCAGACCTTCCACCAGTGCTTGGGCTTGCCACGCGTCGACGTAAGCCATGGTCCCTAAGTTCAGATACACTACACCTCCTCCGCCACCCTGTAGCTCCAGCTCTTCTGCACCTGCATTGCCGCCTCGAGGATGAGAAGCCGTTCGCTGACGCAGCCGCATCAATGGAACCGACGCGATGGAGGCGTCCAACCAGCTTAGCAGCGCCGAGGGCAGCGGCTGGCGCTCGAGTTTGCTGGCGTTTCCGCCGGGAACTGGCAGGATGGGCCCAACGGCGTCCACGAGTGGTGACATGGGCTGAGCGTGCTCCAGACCGAACGCCGTGTTGAGCAGCACGCGGGCACCTTTGAACAGGTCATGCTGAGAGCGGAAGGGCGCCAGCTCCAGCTCGTAGCGCATCTTGTTGAGCTCCATGAAGGGCGGGGTGAGCGCCACGGACAGCAGCCGCGGGAACAGGATGTTCATGCAGCGGTTCCAGAGCGACATGTGCTCGCTGAAGCCGGTCCCCCACGCCGGCACGTAACTCGGAGCGCCGCCCAGATCGAACAGCAGCGACGGAGAGTTCAGGATA
>MBAC02000961.1:0-18801 GCA_001712635.2 Nothophytophthora sp. Chile5
TCACCGGACGATAAGCCTCCACGAAGTACGGCTTGAGGTACACGTCGAAGAGGTTGCCCGTCACGCCCTCGATGGTGTCGTCGATGGGCAGCACGTGGATGCGCTTGCCGTAAGGCACGTCGCCGCAGGTGGTGACGCTCACCACGTCGCCCAGACGCACGCGCAGGTTCTTGCGCACCACCTTGTTCATGCGCACGTTGGCGTCGTCCACCGTCTCGTCCTGCAGCACCACGCAGACCGTGTCGTGGCCCTTCTTGCCCTTGATCAGCACCGTGTCGCCGCGGAAGAGCTGCAGCTCCTCCATCTTGGCCATGCTCAACGCGATCACCGAGTTGTCGTCGTTCGTGGCCTCGTCCACGATCAGCCGGTTGGGCGCGCGCTTGCGGTCCATGATGCCGGCCTTGAATTCGTCCTTCCTGCAGGGGAAAAAAGTCACAAAAGACAGACACAAGCACAGTCAGCAGACAGCAGACAGCACACACAAAGAGGTGGAGAGGATCTCGAGATGCCGTACTTGTCAGCCATAGTGAAGATCGAGTGGTGAAGGGTTGACTTGGAGTTGGAAGCTTCTTCTTTGGTCTCCGCCGGCGCCGAATCAGCAAACAAAGCGCTCCCTGGCCGAATGATAGCGCACACAACGCACACAGTTAGTCCACAAGTCCTATCTTCTCGTTTAATACGCTCTGCACGCTCCCCATTCTCCATGCCGCAGCCGTTCTTCCCTACGCCCTTCCCCCTTCACACTCCCTTTGATATCGGAGCTTCCAGAAAGCGCCCAAGGGCTGGAAGCAGTTTGAAATAACCAGAGAGGCAACGGGAAGGGAAGGAGCGGTCGTGGGGGACGGACAGCGCGGCACGAGGCGAGAAACGGCGGCGCCAAGGACCAGGAGGCTGGGCGTACCTTGGTGGCTTGTGTTTGTGTCTTCTTCCGAGGAAATGGGCTTTGGAGAATCCCTCCCCCTTGAAAGGAAGATATCGGGCTTGAAGGCGGTAACTTACGTTTGTAAACTACAACGATGAGTGAAGGTGATCGCGTAAGCAATCCAGAATATTCCGTCGGCGTCCGGATAACAGCAGTAACTTACCAGAATGCACAACCGCAAGGACGGAAACGTAAATTACGATGGATTCGTGACGCAGATCTCGTAAACTAACGCGATTTCACCGGTTACTGTGCATTGCTCGAATTGAAGCCCTTGAAACCTGCAATTCAGCATATGTATCCTATTACAAAGCATACATGCGGTGACGTGGACGACGAGATAACCAAAAGAAGGTGACTTACGAGGCGAGGCGACAAAACCAGCAGGTTCAGCGACGAAGAATGAGGTTCTGATTAGGGAATGCATGCATGATGATAGTTGTTGTGCCTCATAACTGGGCGCCGTCTGGGCCCTCCTGCTCCGTGCTGCCACGCGTCCGTCCAGCCTGCTTAGCGGCGGCCGCTGCGGTTCTTCGCGGGCTTCGCTTCCTTGCCGGCGTTCTTGAGCAGAATCACGAGGATGCGCACGAAAATGGACACGAAATCTGCAAGGCACACGACATCAGCATCAGCAAATGAGTCGAGTGGTTCCGAAGGACGAAAGCAGAGCAAGACGCACCCAGGAAGAGCTCCAGCGTGTGCTTCAGCGAGTCCTTGTCGCCCATGCTGGCCTTCTCAATGATCATCTGCGTGTCGAAAACCACGTAGCCGCAGAACAGGAACAGCCCCACGTACTGAAAGAAGAAACAGAGAGGCCAAAGGTGCAAAGTGAGCGGAAGGCCACGACACCTCTGAAGCAGGTGCGGCACTCAAATCTTCCTACCAGGTTGACGTTGAAGAGCATGGCCGAGCGGAAGAAGACGTTCAGCAGGTTGGCCATGAACATCATGGACAGCGCCGAGCTCAGCATGCCGCCCAGGTACAGGTACGACCGGCGCGTCGCTAATTCATTCACAGAATGGCATTCCAATTAGCTCGCATATAACATACCACACAATACAAGCACACATAGGCGGCTAATGACTCACCGATCAATGCACTTCCCGTGAAACACAGGAACACCATCGTGGTCAGCAGACTACAGTCACAACCACCACATCAACAACACATACACAACTATTAGCACACATCACAACCCTCTCTCTCCGACATGTAGTAAAGTCCACGACTTACAAGGCCGACACGAGGATGCTGGGGTCCACTTCCAGCGCGATGGCGATGAGCGACGACATGGTGACGCCCATGGCGGCGGAGATCAGCATGAGGATGCCAAACCGCTTCTGGAAGTGGTGCACAGGCTCCATGTGCAGCCAAACGGAGCCGCCGGTGGTGCACAGGAAGCTCAGCATGCCCAGCCAGCCCTGCGGGTCCAGCCACCGCGGGCCTAGCGCCAACACGGCGGCCACACTCAGCCCCGAGGCCATGACGCAGGCCGACAGCGTGGCGTACACGCGCACCAGGTGCTGCTGCACGTCTTCGGTGATGCCGCTGGTCTTGAGCATCGTCGCCAGGTTCCACGTGGCCGGCGATGCCGTGGGGAACGCGTTCGTCGCGAACATCTCGGTAGCTCTTCGCTTCGTTTTCAGACTTCTCTTTTCGATTTGCCTCTGGTGCTGAATTTAGAATCTCCGAGCCCTTCGTGCAACATTCGTCAACCAAGAATCTGGAAATTGGTTGACTGAAGGTTGGTTGAAGGTTGTTTGTGGAAGTGGATGTTGAACTTTGTCCTCAAACCTATCGAGAATCATAATTCGGTGAACAGAAGACGCCAAGACTTCGGAGCGCGGCATCGCTCTGCAGACCATCCACACCGAACGCATATCCGTGCAGGCACGTCAACATTTCCCACTTGCCCCTACTATTTCATTTGCGACTTAAGGTAGGCGTTTCACTTTCGGCGCGGCGTGGACCCTGACACAGACAATCGGTCCCAAGAACACAATCAGCTTCCAAACCCATCAAACTGGATAAAGTAGCCATGTTGAGTCCAAATGGCTACCTTTTACCCCATACCTGAAACGTCTGCATACGTCGCGGAGCTGCCCACGGGCTTCCTGCTCCTAGCGGACGGGATGGTCTTCTTCAGCGAGGCGTTGGTCACGATTTTGCGGCTCTTGACGTCCTGATACGTCGAGCGGTTCGTGCTGCCGCCGTTGCTGAGCCCGACCTTGGCCGGTTTGGACAGCGAGGCGGCTCCGCCGGCGTAGGTCAGGCCAGTCTTCCCGCTCTTGCTGTTGTTGTTGGGAGTCTTGTAGTAATTCTTGTTGAGTTTCGACTTGGCGATGCTGTTCGCGCCGCCTCGGCCGCCATTGATCGGCGGTAACTCGTCCTCCCCTACGTCGTAACCCAAGGGTACGCCATGGTCCTTCTGGTCAGTGGATAGCTGAAGGCCGTGCGAGCTAGTGACAAGCAATATATATGCATATACAGGTGGTGAGTGACGTGGCTTGAGCTAATAATCCTGAATCAGCCGGATAGAAAAAGAGACGCACCCGTTCTGGATGATCGGCAGTGGCAGTTTGTCGTCGGAGTTCTCATCCTTGCCCTTGCGTTGCTTGAAACTCTGTGTGAGCGCTGCTGGCTGTTGCGCTGGCTGAGTTTGCAGCACGTGCTGCTGTTGCTGCTGCTGAGAACGCAGTGTGGCCTCCTCCAGCTCGCGGATCTCGCGGAAATACTCGTGCCTCAGCGCTTCCCTCGCGTTCATGCGTTTGCTCGGATCGTACGCCAGCATCTTGTGCATGAGGTCAATAGCGGCCGTCGAGGCGTGCGGGATGAGCTTGGCGATGCTCGTCCCCTCCTCCTTGACAAAGTTGAAATCCACGTGTGCAGCGCCTTTGCGCTTGAAGATCTCGAGCACGTCTGGTGCCGGCGTGCC
The DNA here is from genome assembly GCA_001712635.2 of Nothophytophthora sp. Chile5. Taxonomy (NCBI): domain Eukaryota; phylum Oomycota; class Peronosporomycetes; order Peronosporales; family Peronosporaceae; genus Nothophytophthora; species Nothophytophthora sp. Chile5. Next base: position 3,858 of record MBAC02000961.1, read on the forward strand.
CAGGATTTTGTGGATGCGGTGGATCTGGTCCAGCTCGTTGGAGCCCGGGAAGAGCGGATAGAGCGACGTGATCTCGAAGAAGACGCAGCCGACGCCCCACATGTCCATCTCCGGGCCGTAGTAGCCGTCGGTGAGCAGACACTCGGGTGCGCGGTACCAGCGCGTGGAGATGTACTCGGTGTACGGCTGCTTGGAGTAGATGCCTCGACAGGAGCCAAAGTCCGCCAGCTTGAGCTTCGTGTTGTCCTCGACTAGAATGTTCTCAGGCTTGATATCGCGATGGAAGATGCCTTTGTTGTGCATGTGGTCCAGCGATTTGACCAGCTGGTACATGAGCGACTGCACAAGGTCAGGCTTGAGGTAGTGGCGTCGCCCGCGGATCATTTCGTACAGATTGGCGTCCATGAGCTCGAACACAAGCGCCAAGCGACCCGATGGCTGGTCGTACAGCACTTCCTCCAGCTTCACAATGTGCTGATGAGGCGACAGTCGCCGTAGCGCCTGGATCTCACGCAGATTATTCACCTGGTCGATGCTCTCGAAGTGGTTCTTCATGCACTTGATGGCGTGGAACTTGCTGTCCTTCACGTTCTGCGCCTTGAGCACCTCCGAGAACGTGCCTTCCCCCTTCTTCGCCACCAAGCGGTACTTGCGCATAGCTAGCTGGTTGTGTTGCTGTCGCGACGGTATCTGGTGGTGCAACACGGAGACGGAGACCTTGAGGGACGGCTCTTGTGCCGCAGCTTCGGGTTCCGCCGCCTTGGGCTTCGGCTTGAGCGACGCAGGAGACACGGAAGCAGATGCGGAGCGTGGCAGGAGGACTCTTTGTCTGGCGCGAGACCGCCGTTTATATTTTCCATCGCTGCGCTAAAACGAGAGTTGAAGAGGAAGTCCATGGAGGCTATAAATGGCTACACTTTCGTCTCCATTTCCAAAACCAGGCTGCAATCAGGTGCAAATTGTCAAAACCAAAAGTGAAGATGGATGTCGACTCGATGTCAACTTATGCAGATCATCACTCAACCTATTTGCCTCGTTTTAGTCTGTTATAGAGTACTTAAACGAAAATGCGTACTTTCGCAGGACGCACTGAGCAACCATTGGCTCAGATGTTGACTCGCCACTGACGTCGGTGGAAGGAAACCGGCAACATGGCGGACCTGTACGCGAATAAAGTGTGCTTGGCGCCCATGGTTCGCTCGGTACGTCGCATCCGTCTGCTCCATTATCTGCTCCATCTTCTGGCGGTTCCAGCGCACTCTCGATCGCTGCTTCTTGCCCACTAATGACCGCAATATCGTCGTGTTTCTGCAGGGTACATTGCCCCTTCGTCTGCTATCGCTGCGGTACGGCGCCGACCTCGTTTACGGCGAAGAGATCGTCGACAAGCGCATCATCTCAGCTGTGCGTGTTCCCAACGGTAAGGCGAATTGCCTCTTGCAGGGAGCAGCGCGTGATTCATCGTGTATCCATCGGACTCGTCCGCCACAGCTCGACTCGTTGTCCATCTTTCTGACGATAGGATTCACTTGTGCTCACTAATTGGTACAATGCAGCGGTGCTGGACACGGTGGACTTCGTCAGCCGCAGTGGCGACTCCGTGGTCTTCCGCACATGCCCAGAAGAGGCCGGCAAGGTGGTTTTCCAGATCGGCACGGCCGACGCCGTGCTGGCGCTGAAGGCCGCCGAACACATGTGCGTTTCCCTCCGAGTCTGCTGCTTCTTGCAATCCGCAGCAAGTATCACACTACTTCATACTGACTTGCTGACTATTGCAACGGTGGATTGCTTTGTGTCCTTGTGTGTGGCTTTCAGTGCGCGTGATGTGGCAGCAGTGGACATCAACATGGGCTGTCCCAAGCACTTCTCCATCCAAGGCGGCATGGGCGCCGCGCTGCTACGCAAGCCTGAAGTCGCTTGCGACGTGAGTTCACGGTCTTAACCAGCTCTCCGACTCCACTTTCAGCCGTGTAGCTGACCTGTTGCCCCTTTAATTGCATGAGCAGATCGTCAAGACCCTGCGTCGCAACCTGAATATCCCCGTTTCCTGCAAGATCCGACTGCTACCCAGCACCCAGGAAACGGTGCGTCGTCTCTCCCTTCCACAGAGTCCAATCGTTCTTTCGATCCTCATCTTCTCTCTCGTGACAGATCGACGCGGCACGACGGCTTCAAGACGCCGGGGCGGCTGCTATTGGCGTCCACATGCGGCAGATCCATGAGCGTCCATCCAACAAGGCGAGTTGGGAAGCTCTGGCACCTGTGGTGTCGGCTCTATCAATCCCGGTGCTCGCGAACGGCGACGTGTTCTTGTATGAGGATCTGGCGAAGCTCCGCGCGATCTCCGGCGCGTCTTCCTTCCTCATCGCCCGTGGGGCGCTTGCCAACGCCTCCATTTTCCGGAAAGAAGGGCGCCTTTCGGTGGCTCAAGTGGCTCGAGACTACCTGAAGGTTGCGGCCGAGACGGACAATGTGTATCAAAACACCAAGTACAACGTCATGCGCATGCTGCCGAGTACTCTTGAAGAGGCTTACGCCAGCGGCAAGGACTATCAGTTGGCCAACGAAGGCTCGGACATCGTGACTGTCCCGGATCTAGCCGCCACCAGGAACAGTTTGCAGATGTATTCACTCTGGAACCTGCAGAATTACTACGAGCAGCATCAGGACCGGTTCCGTGCCAAGGCTGCGACTTTGGAGACCCAAATCAAGCCGCAGAGCCACGAGAACCCAACGCTCACAACGCTGCCGGTTTCTCACGATCGGTACGCGGAATCAGCGGCTTCCGAGACTCAAGAGACCGTCCAGGTGCGGAACAATCGCGTCGGCAAGCCGGAATTCTACTGCGGGACCTGCAAAGTGCAGCTCTTGAGTCAACAGGACGTGGCATTGCATACGAAAGGCAAGAAACACAAGAACGTGCTGCGTCGACAGGCGTCAGCCACCATCTCCAAGTACGTGGCCAAGGCGGCCGTGAGGCTGGAAGCACCGCCGAGTGACCCGGTGACAGCAGTTGATGAAACGCAGAAACACAAGGCCACGATAGGGGAACGAGGTCACGAGGGGGAAGAAGAGCGAGCGACGAAGCGCGTGAAGCGGGAGGACGTCGCAGCGCCAGCTGATGCACTGGAGTCTGCCTAGACTTGAATATGGCACGAAGGCTGGTATTTCGGCCCTCAATAAGGGACACGTTTGCATCTGATGTGCCTTCTCTTCCTGCTTCCCCAGTGTCTTTCTGACTCAGAGTTCACGATTTGTAGCGCGCTTCCTCGGCGTAGTACTCAGTGAACCCCACGACGTCCTTCACATGGGCAAAGTCGCACAGCAGGCCGTTTAATTCGGCACTTGGCGTAGCATTTTCACCTCTCGCAGCCTCAGATCCCTCTTCACTGGCTGTTTGGCAACGTAGTAGCCTCAGCGCTTCCTCCATGGCCTTGATACCCGCACTCAAGAGTGTGATCGGGTAAGCAGCCAGTTTGTAGCCCATTCTCGAGTTGTTCTGGCAGTAGCACAGGTGTGAGGCCATTCTCCACCATGTTGGCCATCTTGGGGCCAGGTACTTGGCTGCAGTATGCTTCCATCTCTTCCACGGACTGCGGGGCTTCAAGGAACGTGATGTCGGCCCCCAGTCTGGCGAACTCCCGGCAACGCTCGATGGCTTCAGCCAACGAGTGAGTGCCTCTTGAATCAGTACGCGCCATGATCACCAGGTCGAAGCCGCCTTCGTCTCGAGCGTCCACTGCTGCTTGGACCCTGGCGAAGGCTTCGGAGCGAGAGACCACAGCCTTGCCGGCCGTATGACCGCAGCGCTTGGGCGAAACCTGGTCCTCCAACATGATCCCGGCCATCCCGGCTTGAGCGTAAGCTGCCACAGTCCGCTTCACGTTCATAGCGTTGCCGTAGCCCGTATCTCCATCTCCAATACACGGAATAATACGCAAGGCCTCGCAGATGGTGGAGGCACTGCGGGCGATCTCGCCGAAGGACAGCAACTAGAGAGAGGTGAAGTGAGAGACATGCACTCAGAGAGCAATGCCATCGCTGGACATTCGTACCTGCGTATCTGGCACGCCGTGGACGGCGGAGACGCCGAACCCCGTCATAAACGTCACGTCGAAGCCTGGAAGGCAGATAGGTCAGCATCTGACGCGATGAACGCACAGTTAGAGAGCAAGGGGGGATGCTACCTGCGCGCTCGATGAGCTTGGCGGTCAGACCGTCGAAGCAGCAGGGCATCACGGAGATCTCATCGCGCGCCAGGAGCTCGCGCAGGCGAGCCACCCGCTGAGGCTGCGTCGTCCTGGTGCTCATGCTCGAGCAGGGTCAAGACTGACCACAAATCTCCGCTTGAAGTTCGACAATCTCGACAAGGATAGTTGATTGGTCGAAAAAACGGGAATCAACAGTTTCAGCCAATAAGGTTCGTAACATGCTGAGGAAATCAACTAAATTGTGCTAACATTACGTATTATAAAACTTCGCATTTGCCAGCCTTCCGTCAGCGCCATGTGCCTTCGCATGAAGCTCTACTACTCTCCATCTCTTCAACGCCTCCTCCACAATCCACTTATACTCAAGCAAGCCTTCTAGCCTCCAAATTGCCACTATACCTCCCGAAAACCGGCCTTCCACGGTCCTCGAATGGCTTAATCCAGCGCCCCAACGTCGACCGTGAGCTGTCTCCGATCCGGTTCCAGGTGCGTCAGCGTCTGCTTCCTCGCCGCCTGGTACACGCTCTCGGCGGCGTCGCACAGTTCGGCGAACTGCTCCAGTACCTCCTGAGGCGTAGCTCCCTCCGGCAGCCGACGGATTTGCGGCAGCGACGGTGGGGTCCACACCATGGCCTTCTCGGACTCACAGACCGGCCACGAGATCGCCGACTCGGTCGGCAGGTTCGTCGGCGACTGGAGCGGCGAAGACGGCGGCGAGGGCCACGGAGCCGGCTCACATCCATTTCGACGCGATGGAGACGCCAGACTGCCGCCCCAAGCGTACTGCACCACGACTTTGGGCGGCGAAGCAGACGAAGACCCAGCCACTTCTGGATGCAAGACCACCGTCTGACAACTCACTATCGTACAGTCGTAGTCGTCATCGTCTTCCGCTTCCGAGTCGATGTCCCAAGCAGGTCGATGGGCCACAACAGGCATCTCCTCCACCTTCGACTTGGTCGGAGTCTGCGGTGCCTGCCGAACTGGAGACGACACGGTCTTGACCACTTTTCGAGGTGGGTTGACCGCCTTTCGAGGTGGGTCAGCTCGCCTCCTGCCGCTGTTTTGGCGCTTGTGAGCCGGTAAAACGTGTGTCGAATCGGTTAACATGGGCTGCAAGACCACCGTCTGACAGCTCACGACTCTGCGGTCGTCCTCTTCGTCCTCAGCCTCCGAGTCAAAGTCCCACGCGGGTTTCTCGGACATCACGGGCGCCTCCACTTTCTTCGGAGATGGCGGTCGAACTGGCACTGGCGTCGGCTCGACAACCATCTTGGGGGCGGCAACAGCCACCTGCGATGGGGGCTCAACGATGTCATCCCTCGTGTCGATCCTGTCACCCTTCCTGCTGATCCTGTCACCTCGCCGGCTGACGGGGCCGCCTCGACTGCTGACAGCGTCACCTCGCCTGCTGACGCCTCGTGGGCGGTTGAGTCGTTCGCGCTCGGCCACTTCCAGCTGCGCCACCTCGAATGTGTCGAGTTCTCGGGCGCGTTTGAGGCAATTGGCGCACAACACAACGGCGCGACGCTCGATCTGCTTGTGTACGGGGCCGTGGAAGCTCAGCTTCTTCTTGGTGGCGCAGCTTGAACACACGCGGGCATGACACACCCGACAGCTCGCAGTACGTGAAAAGGTCCCCAGATTCTTCGAGCACACGCCACAGCCAAGGCGTTTCCGGCGTTGTGCGCCATTGGGCCGGGGGCCGACGGTCGCGCCACTGGCTCCACGTTCTCGAGGATGTGCCAATAGCCATGCCAGTTTCTTACTCTGGGCACATTCGACAGCTTTCCAGCAGTAGAGGAGGCTGTGCGCCGCGGATTGGACAGCCACACTCTCGGCCACCGACCCATTAGGCTCGAAGTTGGCCTTCATGAACACATCCACGGTATTACCCGCAGTCTGGCGGTAGAAGAAGCACGAGGACACGCGACCTCGCACGATCCGCCTGCCTTCGAGGGGGCCGAAGCTGCTGCCGATATCCACAGAGTGCATGAGATGGTACCCCACCTGATCGCCGCCTTGCCGATCCAATAGACCCGTCGCTTCCAGGAAAACCAGGTCTCGTGGCCACACGAAGGCGTTCACAGCCGGCGGATTGGCCTTCACTATCCACTTGAGCCCGAGGAATCGGAAGGGCTCGGAAGCTGTGGGCCCCTGGATCTCACACAGCGTCTCGGCATCCACGAGTTCGTCGTCCGTGTACGACGTCTTGAGCAGCATATTGGGGCCGTCGAAGGTGGAGCAGCCGTACATGACGTCGTCCAACGAGCCTCGGATCGTCCCCACCTGCAGGAGAGCGGGCATGTTCCAGGCGTCGGTGGCAGTAGCACTCGCCCCGCGATGCGGCATCCACGGCCAGAAGTCGGACGTCTGGCCCGGAGCTGACGCGGTCGTGTCCATATCGGGGGTAGTGGCCGTCGGACCGGCCTCCAGCGTCTGACTGCGGCTTCGAGTGCGGTCCGAGCTGTCGCCAGTCGTGACGGTGTCGCCCGTGGCCAGCTGACGGTAGACGGTGAGCTGCTCGCGCGTCTTGACCGCCTTCCAACGGGTCGGATCCATCTGATACTGCTGGCGAAGCGGCCGCGAAGACTGCCATTTGCGGTGGGCGTCGTAGTCACTGAGCGCTCGAGAGAGCGCCAGCAGCGCCGTCTGTTCATACTGCTCGCATGCCGAGCAAGAGAGCCGCAAGGGGGGGAACACCATCTCCTGCAGCGGGAAGCGGTGGCTCATGGCCTCGAATCCAAACGACAGGTCTGTCTTCGCTGCAACCTGAAAAGTCGGCAAGTGGAGTGACTGGAACTGGCGCCTCGGGCGGACTGGGACTGGACTGCCAGAGGTTCCGGGGTCGCAGCGAAGGCGCGAGGGTACGCATCCAGTCGGCAGGTGCACTGCGAGTCCCAAGAGCCTTGCGTCACTGCGCGTCTCTGTGTCCAGCCATCACTCGTGACAGCGGCATGCGCGGTGGGCTCGCCGCAGTGCAAGCGTCCTGGAGGGTGGAAGGCGAGGGCAAATCCCGTGCATTCGCTCGGCTCGGGCCGTCGGCTTCGGCTGCAGCTCGCCGTCCTGCGCCTGCGCGCGTGCTGCTCTCCGAGGATGTGGATGACCATGCGTCTATCGGCGTTATAGCGGACACCCGCGGAAAACCCGCCGCCCCTAAACCTAGAACTGATAGACTGGCCTATTAGAAACGCTTGCGACGAACATGTATGATATAACATATGGTGTCTGTAACAGGATTACCCGAGCTCTCGACAGGGCGCTCCAAATTTCAAAGCCGCTCGCCGGATCGGAAGCTCGAAGCATCACGAGGTTTGCGCGTTAAATGAGGAGGAGGGACGGGCCCGCTCCCCGTCTCCTCGGATGTGTGCGCGCATGTTGACAGCATCGAGCCGTCACCGTCTCCTCCGCAGCTTCCCCCACCTCAAGATGCCGCCTGTAACACTGCTCCTTCGAGCCTCTGAAAAACGGATTTGCTTGGAGGACGAGCTCTCGTCACAGCTTGCACCCCCTTCCATCACCGCTGACGACCGCTATGACGACGACCAGAGGAAGCCGCAAGCTGGCGATGAAAAGGGGCCGACCGACCGACCGTCTTGGGGGTTCCACATCACCTGGTAAACTGTTTGTAGCAAGCTGTAACAACGCAAGAACACTTGACTGTGGAGGTGTTGGCGAAGGAAGATTGTTGGGAGAAGGAAGATGAATCTGGAAGGCGGTGGCGGTACTGGCGAGTCGGCAATGGACCGCTAGCATAGCGTTCCCGTCTGCTTGCGTGACACTTCGTGTTGAACCTCTTGAGTTCCGCCTTCCCGGCGGGAAGCTCGTCAAAGGTCGACGCGGGCCCGCTCCCTCCAGCCTCGATGCGCCTGACGTAGTGTGGCTCACCGTCGCACATTGCGAGTCAGGCGCACCAAGGAGTGCGAACGGGTGGACCTGGAGCTCCTCTAGTGCAGCCCCTTCATTTCTGCGGCGGCATGTTCCCTCCAGGGGTTCCCGGATCGTCCGCTCGGGTGCCAGTCGAAATCCTGCTCCAGCTGGTGGATGAGCCGCGCAGCCACGAGTCGTAGATTAGCCTTGACCACAGACTGGAGTCTGTTGGCCGATGGAACAAAGCAGCATATGCGTGTGCCTGTGCATGTAAACCTCAACAAAAGTTACACACCATGACTCGGCCATTGGCTGCGAGCATTTCAAGCAGCCCATCGGACCAAACGAACTTCGACCAGCGAGCGTCTGGCCCGCCAGCGGCGGCGGTCGTGGTCGGGAATAAGTTTCGCGCGGTCCACTCTCATCTACGAGTCTCACAATCCCTCTGACCGTCAACTTGTCAGACTTTCTGGAACTTCAAGCGTCAGCCGCCATGCCATCCTGCAAACCTGCAAACCTGCAAACTGGCAACAACAATGCGACGCTGGAAACAACAATCACATGGCGGCTCGTCCAGCCATAAGTCGCGTCGAATTCCTTCCCTTTCTTTCGCGTGTATCTCTGCTTCATCTGGATTTCGTAGAGGTCTGGTTTTTGTCGCCTGGAAACCTACGCATGCAGCGCTTTCGACGCGTAGAGGCTCTGCATGACGGCCACGAACTCGTCAAAGTCCAGGGTGGCGTCTTGGTCCGCGTCGAATTCGCGATAGAGCTGCTCCACGTCCTCCCGCGTGATGCCACTGGCGACGACAGGCCCGGCGGCGCGGCTGGCGTGGCCGCGATCCGCCCGCTCGTGCTCGCGCGTCATCACCGCGGCCATGACGTCGTCGTCGTCGACGCGCAGCGCCTCCATGATCTCCTGCATACTCACGCCGCCGTCGCCGTTGTGGTCAAACACTCGGAAAATGGCCAGCAATTCGCGCCGTTGCTCGACTTGCAGGTTCGAAGCTGATGCGCCAGACGAAATGGCGTCTATCGACTGACTGGAGGCATCGGAGTCACTACTGCCCACCTTGGCGAGCTGCAGCATGGCCTCTATCTGGGCCTTCGTAGCGAAATGGAAGCAGATCTCCAGTAATTCACGCAGTGAGAGCTGGCCATCGCCATCCGAGTCGATGGCTTGGAACACGGAGGCCAAGTCGTGGTAGCCCAGTTTCTCAAAGAAGGGTGTATACTGCTGCAACTCCGCCATCGAGAGAGAGCCCGAGCCATCCACGTCCATGGACCAGAATAGGCGTAGAACCGACATGACTTCACCCACGCTGTAGATGCCGAATGTCTTCTTGGTCGACGACTGTCCTGTCGTCTTGGGCTTGAGCTTGGAGGTCTTGGATCTCGTCGACTGGACTGCCTTCCCTTCTTCCGCATTGTCGTAACCTGTAGTCTGCAACCCTTTGAACACATTGCCAATGTTCGTCGTGAGTTCACGTCGCTTCTGCTGCAGATAGCCTTCCGTCCGCCGCTTCTGCTGCTGTTGCTGCGTTTGGTGCCGCAGTTTTCGAAGGTTCTGCCGATGTAGTGCGCGTTCCCCGTCCTGCATAGCCATCTGCATCCGCTGCTTCGTGTCTTCCATATGTCGCCGTAGTGTCTCCGTCTCCTTTGACTTGGAGGCCTCCGTTTCCCGGCCAATCGAGCTGTCGGAGGCTTCTAATTGAGTGGACGGTCTGCCACCTTCCTCGATGACTGTGGCAACTGTAAGCAGCGTTGAAGTGCCTCGCCTTGCCACAATTGGAGCCGTGCCAGGTCTCAAAGTCGGACGCCGGCCTTGACCTCCACCATCAGCTGTTGAATCGCAGTAATACTGGGCCTTGGCGATGATTTCGTTGATACCGCGCAGTTTCTGAAGCGGTTTGGATGGCGATTTGTCACCGTCTGAAGCTGCTTCCAGCTCCGTATTAACCTCATGGTGGACAAGAAGATGTGGCTGATGACGACGCTGCGATTCCTCCATGTACATCACGTCCAGCGAGTTCTTGCGGTTGTTCCCAGAGCCATTCACGAGGTCGCTAGGTCGTCGCCGACCCGTTGTAAGGGTCTCATTGACTGGCAACGTTGAAGCCGAGACCGAGGTCTGTAACCCCTGTTTCCTTGCAATCCCAGTCGCCTTCTCAGCCGTACGAAGCTGCTTCAAAGGTCCCACATGTCCAGCACTGCTACTGCCACTTAACACACGCATCGGCGCTGTCTGAGGACGTGTAGTCAATGCTGAAGCTGGTAAATGCCGTTTCAAGAAGTCGGAGGGTGTCAGAAGGTCTTCCGTGACGTTGCCAGTGTCCACCGAGACGCTGGAGGACGAGGCCGAAGGCTGAAGTCGTCCCCGAACGCCCTCAAAGTTCGCGTACATCTCTCGAGCCTTGCGTTCCAGCGTCACTCGACTTGTCACCGTCTGTTGTGCCGCCTCAAACACAGCGTGAAGCTGCTGTTGCTGGGCCTCGGCGGATTGTTTGCCGCCTTTCAAGACGGAGGACGAGGGGCACGTGATGGCCAGCTCCTGCTCCATGTACGCCTTGTCCATCTTCAAGTCCGCCGGCTCCGAGAACGCCAGCGATTCACTGTTTGCGGTCACTTTGGACGGGACGTTGGCCACACGAAGCAACGGCCCGACCTGGTTCAGACACTGCAGTCGCAACATCTTCGCTGATGGCTGGACACTGGCCTGCTTCTTGGCCTTAGATGGTGGCAATAGCGCCAGTACCTGCAACGCTCCGGTCTTGCCTCGGATTCGACTACGTTTCGAGCCATTGCCTGCTGTTTCGGAGGCTCCAGCCTTCTGGAGCTCACGTTCCAATAGCGCCAGCTCCGGGTTCTTACTGACGATATGCTCCAGTAGCATGGTATTGACGTTGCGTAAGTCCCCGACGCTCCGGTGCCCGATGTGCTCGGCATAGAGCGTCTGTCTTCGCTGCTCAATCTTCTCGTGAGGACTGCGGTCCAGCTCGCGCAGCAGCTCCTGCACCACGAGCTCACGCTCTTGAGTGCGTCGAGCGTCGTCCTTCCGGAACCGCCAGGTCCACGGTCCGCGGTTCTCCGGGTCGAAGAGCTTGCCGAGACACGCGCCGTGCCAATCCCAAACAAACACACGCAAGTCCAAGGCGCAGGTCACCAGGATATCCGGTCGATGACTCACCTCCAGACTCGTGAGCGCGTCGTTATGTGCCTGCCATCGCCTCACAAGCGCCACGTCCTTCGGAAACTTCTCGAAGCACTTGCTGCTGGAACCAGGCGCCGTCTTCCCCGCCTTCAAGGCCTTCGGATTCGAAGGTGGAGACGTTGAGCCTTTGCCCAGTAAGTACTCGACCGCTGCTACAGCGTTCACGACCGCCGTTTCCTTGGGTTTCGCGCCTGCAAACGGCGGGTTCCGGAGAGATTGAGGGTCCAGAGCTTTGCCAGTCGAACGCGCCGGCTTGCGGAGCTCAACACGACGTCGTGAGAGCCGCTTGAGGTCCGTCTGAGAGGCGCGGACGTCCATGTGCTCCATGTCTTCGCCCAGTAGCATAGCGGCTCGCCAGTCAGCTCCAGACAAGCCGTCGCTGACCGCTTGGCGATGCTTTTGCTGCTGATTCGAGGGACTCTTCCCGCCGGTTGACGCTTCCTTCGCAAAGTCCCGAGCGAACATGGCCTTCGGTTGGTAGCCACGCCTCAAGTACTTGCACTTGATCTCCGGGATCTTGGCCAGAGCCAAGCGTTGCATCATGGCTGTTGGGTCCCATACACTCACACAGCCATCTTCGTCTCCAGTGAACAGCAGAAACCGCTCGTTCTGCTCGTCGAACACCATTTTCAGACACGCGACGGCAGCTGCAGTCGCCAGTGGCGACTTGTCGGTCGACCGAGCCTTCTTCCGAGCGTGAATCGACCGCAGAAGCAGCTTGCGAGCGTTGCTATCACCATCTTCAGCCTCTTTCTGCTGCTTGTCAGCTTCATTGGCGGCTTCAGGGACCTCAGAAGAAGCCGGAGAAGCCGCCGCTTGACCGCCACGAGCCTGGTCATTAGCGAAGGCATGCAGCAGTTGGCCCGGAGTAGCGTGAAGTAGCGGCGTGACGGCAAAGAAGTAGACACCGCCGAGTGAATCGGCGCCAAGTAGCACGGGGAACTCGTCCCAGAACGCCAATACCTGCATGACTGAGCCAGATCCACCGGTTTCGCCGTCGTAGCGGCAGTCGGCGACGAACGCGAGCGTCTCGAAGTCCCAGAGCGAGACGGCCATGCTGTTGGGTTCGGCCGTGGCCACCATGGAGGCGTGGAAGCCGTAGGCACTGGCGCCTATTCCTCCTGGAAGGTTGACGAGTCGGCGCAGTACTACGATCTCCTTGGCACCTTTGGCCGAGTCGTGATTCGAACTGTCGTCCAGTACGACGATGGCTCGAGCTGCTGCGTCGGTCATGATGATCAGCTTGTTCTCCGAGCAGTAGTGGAGATCTACGATGCCGTTGGACGGTGTCACGGCCCCAACGCTGCGGTGAACTCGCTTGGAGAGGAAGGATTCAGGACAACGTCGCATCTGCACCATGTTGAGGCAGTTGAAGACGCCTAGCGCCCCCGTCTCCGAGACCACCACGAGTTTCTTGGCCCTCACATCCTGAACACACGCCATCAACTCCGTCCCTGGTTCTCGACGTGTCGATGGCGTCTTGACAGACCCAGCAACATCGTCAGTCTTGGCTGTTAAGCCGAAACTGCCGACGTGCGAGAACTCGTCGGTGCACGCGCCGGTCTCGCCGTCCCAGAGACTGCAGACGGAGCTGGCGACCACGACGAACTGGTTGGCGGCCGCGGAGTAGAAGGCCCGAAGCGGCAGCTCGTCCAGTTGCTGAACCCGAGCGCTCCGCAGTCTCTGGAGAGTGCTACTACCCGCTGTAGCCACCCACAGATCCCGACGGAGTGGGTGAAGACTCACGAAGGCCGTGGGTTCCACACGCGCGAAAGGCAGCGCCAAGTCCACGGACTCGAGTTGTATCGCCAGCGACACGGCGCCGGAGCCTCCGCCGACGCCTGAGGAGGCCGCATGGCCTCGAGAGATATCCCAAACCTTGAAGACGCCTTGACAGTCGGCGGTGATGGCCCGCTCGGTCTGAAACAGAGTCAACTGTACACCAACAAGCGGTGCGCGATGTCCGGCGAGCTTGAGTGCCACTTGGCGAGAACTTACGTCCCAAGCCAGCGCCTCGAACTCAAAGCCGGCGCTGAGTAGCAGGTCGTGCTGGGCCGAGTAGCAGAGCTGTCGAACCCCGCGCGTGTGACCCACGAGAGCGCCGCGTTGGCGGCCATTGGTCACGTCCCAGAGCTGCAGATTGCGCTTGAGATCACAGCTCACGAGAAGGTCGTGCGGTTGGATCTCCAGCACGTCCAGGACCAAGTCAGTGTGGGCTACGAGTCGTTTCCAGAGCACTTTGGTCTCCGCATCCAGGATCTTCCACACAGTCAACACGCAGTCACTGCCTGAGCCGATAAGCAACGCTGAGGCCTCGCAGAAACGCAGGAGAAGCTGTGCACTGGCTGTGGCCAGTGTCAGCTTCGGTAGCAGCTCGAAGCTTGGCGCGCTGCTGGTATTGGCAGTCGAGGACGATGGTAGACGTTGTCGGGGCTCGCTCATGTCGTAGAAGGAGATGGCGAAGTCTGTCGTGCTCGTAGCCAGCCAGTGGAAGCGGTGGATGAACACAGCGTCCAAGATGAACACACTGGAGGCCGTCGGCGGAGTTGGGGAGCTGGAGCTGGCGGCCACGAACGCCACGCCGTCTCCTACGTCCAGTACCACGTCGCCTGCTCCTCCCGCTTGAGTCTGGGACTGTTGTTCAGCAGCCACACCCACCTCAGCCACGAACGTGCCGTCAGCTGCGAAGACCTTGACGGACCGTGCGACGTTCTCCAACACCAAGAAGTGGCCGAACTCCGGCGACCACTTGATCTTCTCGACGCTTTCTGCTCTACGGGGAGTCGAACTGGAGGGGCTGCTGCTACTGCCGACACCTTTTGAAGGCTTGGAGAGCGGAGCGACGGCCGTCGAGGTCTTGAGGGCGTGGCGAACGTCCCGTACATAGCGGTGTTTGAGTGTGGCCGTCTGTGTTCGACTGGCTACCATCCCAGCGTCCACACAGAAGCTCGTGAACTCGTCGAACTCCATGACGCCGTCGCCGTTGATGTCGATGTCTTCGAACAAATCCACGAGCGCGCTCACGTTCGTCGCCTTGTCCTCGGCGGTCGCGGGTCGTGGCAGCCCGCGCTGTACGATCTCCACGAAGTCCAGTAGCGGCAGGCCGCCGCCCAACCGCTGTTCGCGCTCGCGGAAGGCATTCGCGATGGCTGAGAAGCCCGTTCCCTTGAGGCGCATCATGATGTCCATGGCGTCTGCTCTGGTTAACTAGCGCCAGCCGCCGCCGGCCGACAGAGAGTCGTCGTGCTTCGTAACTTGGGCATCTGGAACTTTGGCCGCCAAGCGTCGGCCACTCTCGGAAATAGCCGAAGGAGACTCGAACGCTGCCGTCTAGTGGCGTTCGTCAAGTGTATTTGTGTTCGTATGGGAATATAAAACCAGCTAACGTTAGCGACCTCCTGTCTTCAACGTCGCGTCATTGTCACTTGTCTTTGGTCTCCGCACCGTCTTCGCGCCGCCTCAAATTGCCTGGCAACTGGTCTAGATGGCTCTCGGCTCGCGCAAAGTCGCGTAACTCCCGCATCTTCTGCGCGAAGAACACCGTGTCGAAGTAGTACTGCTGCAGCGCCTTATCAGCTCGGCGGGCCCGTTCCTCCGGCGTCATGTACTTCAGCACGCCAAGCACCGCGTCGCACACTGCACCGCCGTCGAAG